>JAMKCH010013332.1:0-26273 GCA_023653785.1 Ophioderma brevispina | reverse complement strand
AATGACGGGCTCGATCCGTCTCATTCTAGAGGGCTGTTAATACACGAACCTCCGACCCGGAAGACGGTCCCACCCTGGGACCTTAAATACTGTCTTAGACTACTTAGTGAAGCCCCCGGTTGAAACAATGGCCGAGGCATCACTAAAAAATGTACACCATTAAGGCCTTTCCTGGTCGCTCTCGCCTCTGGAGACGTGCTCGGAGATCAAGCATAGCTCTTGGTCGCGTCAGAATTCTACGGGACCGGGCAAATTGTTATTCAGGCCGGATTTTCTGGCGAAGAACGAGTCATCCTCTTACCGCACTCAACAATTATCTTACCCCGAATGCATGTCACCTTCGGTGCGGGAAAGGATCGCCTATGGTGTCCTGTTCGGGCCCTTGAGTACTACAAACGGTAAAACTAGTCCGATCAGGGGCTCGAACGACTCGTGTTACTTACACACGCTTCCCCCGCGGGTCCGCGTCCAAAGCGACAATTGCTAGATGGATTAGCGCTGTAAGTTAATGATTCCAACGCGGTGATAGGAGCTTATCAAGCTCGAGCCCATTCTGTTAGTAATCACTTGTCTATGGGCCTATCACCGCGGAAGCAGCATTGCCGAAATATGCGAGGCTAGTCGTGGAGGCTCCCACAACGTTTCGTCGGTTTGTATACAGAAACGTACCAACTCCCCAAGAGAACGTTGAGAGGGGGGGCACTCCTGCAGGAACAACACTAATTCAACTCACTATACATAAAGTCTCCATCCGGTGCGACTGGCGCTCGCCCCGGAGTATTCCGTTAGTTGTAGGTGAGATCTATCCCGAATTTTATGTTGAATCTTTAGGTCTTTAACATATGTTACTTTATGCTTAGTGTGGGTTCAGCCTTTGGCTGCATCCTATCGAGCCGCTCACTGAAATATCATGCTCCACTCGATGAGTGTGCTAGTTGGTTGTTGATTGAAATCATTCAACGGGGGTTAAGGCATATATTCAGTCAACTTGGTTGTTGTAAAGGAAATCGTTCAGTGTAATGATTTATTCAAAAACACATTATGTTTTATAAATCATTTAACTGAAGCATGATTTTCCTTCCATGTTGACTTCCCACTTCAAGGCCCGCCACAGCATGATATTACGCGCGTGGTGGGCGAGCCAAACTGGAATAAGGAAGAGCTAAGGTCGAAAGGGTGTGACCTGGGGTCACTGGTCGAGCCCATTGCTCTTTTAAGGAGAGTGTTATTATGGTAATTTGGGCATTACACTTCTCAGAAGGGAAATGCATATATTCAGTCAAAAAAAAACCAATGGAAAGGAAATCAGGCTCTCAAGTTAAATTGATTATAAAACATAATTGTGTTTTGAATAATTCGTATAGAACAAATACGAAATTGCAGCCTGTTGTACATGAATATAGAAAATCAAAATCACCTGTTTTCTATCTTTTAAGCATTTCTGTAGCCAAACACAAAGTTAATAATCTATTGAGGTCTTATCTATATGAAATTATATTATGACACAATATCTTGGTGCCTCAAAATCTCTCGTGGCACCTTTAATGATGGTTCAGAAGTGCAATCACCAAATCACATACTCCGGGTAGCAACAGTTAGACCCTCAAAATATGAGTAATTGATCATTGGAGATGGATTGTTAGTGCTGAGTTTATAGTATATTTTAAAACCTTTCTCACAGTGGCTGGAGATGATGAGACAGACAAAAGTGGATTTTGGATTGAAAAAGGAAAGACATGATCCAGGGGAGCCAAAATTGGCGAAGGGTGGCTTATTGCGTGAGGTATTTGAGGTTTACCTTCAAGCAAGATCATCCGTGGCCACTATAAAGCTGCTGCCAAGAAGCTCAACAAGATCCATCCGCCCGAAATCGAGATCTTGAGAATGCAGGGGATCCACATAAGTAAGTTTTTGTGCTTACTTATGCTGGATGAGGAATTTTGTAAAGCATTTGCTAGTGAGGAGCTTGCAGATCAGAATCTTAGGCAATATCTGGACAGTAACAAAGGAAGGGTTTCAGAGTCACTCTTTTAAAGCAAGATGGGTGATTGAAGTATGCAGTGCAATTGATGATCTTTCATGATGGAGTTGTGGGTAATAATGGTCAGAAGTACCGCGTTCACCGTTGACATCAAAGCTTTCCAATGTCTTCTTTTTGGAGGAGAAGATTCCCCATCATTAAGCTGTCAAGATGTTCAGCATATCAAAACAAACTGGCACATAACAGGTAATTTAGCACACTCAACGAGGCTAATTCTCCCTTTTGTGTCCCTGCCTTTATGCAGAAGATGCACATCACCTTTGTCCACTGGTTATGCTGTTGTTGTTGTTGATGTCTGTGTCTGATGAAAGAAAAAGGGTTACATTTGGCCTCTATTCCACATACTTTGATGAATTTAAACAAACTTGGGGGGTCACAGGTTGCAACTTACATCCCCCATTTGTTGATGAGGTCAAAGGTCACATACCAAGGTCAAAAGTTATGTTGAGGCAAGTGGTTAAAAAATAGGCTTGAAAATGGAAAAATTGAACTCATTTGAAAAGTTGGAAGTTCAATTGGAACAAAACTGGTTTATGGAGTTAATGCAATATCCTCATGTTTCTGAGCTCAAAGGGTCCACATATAAAGGTCAAGCGTCATGTGAGGCCTATCATCACAAACTGCGACGGAGTCGACACAAGCGGTCCGATGACATAGGTATTTTTAAGTTAATACCTTGGTCATATTTTTTTTTTTAAACAAAAAACAAAAACTAGTATAGTGCATTTTCTGTCTATCAGTCCCGTTCTATAGGTTTGGAAAGGTAATATATTAAACAGGAACCATTTCCATTTTTGCAAAAAACTAGGATCCTGGGTTGTATCAGAAATAAGAACTTCAGGTTTCCACAAATTAACCGACCTTTTTGCGTATCCCTTGAAATTGGTTTGTGAACAGGTTGAATTACGGGTTTTCCGTGTATAAACATGGTTGGACGGGCAAAAACCTGCGGCGGGCAACTGATATGATATTGGGGTATGCGTAATTCGATCTTGGAAAATATTAATTTTATCAAGCCTGGACTCTGGGGTGCAAAAGTTTCCATCTGCAATACCCTGGTGCTTTTAGGCGATTGTAGGTTGAAAGTCACGTCAATGTGGAAAATTTCCAGTACCAGAGGATATTACAAAACCCGGCATGTACTTCTTGTGTGCTACATATGTTTTTAGGCGAATAGTGTTGTAGATGTAACCATTATACATGTAGTATGTACCATATACTTTTATTCAGAGATGTAACTTTTCCAGATTTTGGCCATAAATAAAAAAAAAAATTCAGGAAATGTAATTTTTTTTCAATTTCTGAGATCAAAGTGTAATGATAAAGGTGAAACTGCATCACAAAACCCAAGTTTTTAAAGGTCCATGGCCGATCGTTAAAAGCCTCATCCCCAGGGACCCCATGATTTTGAACATTGTGGTATTCAAAAGAAAGGTACTATTTTTCTCCAGGATGTTGGGTTTGGATGTTATGAGCAGAAAATGTGCACCCATTTTGGTTCGACCAATATTAAATTTTACACAGTTTCTCTATGGCGGATGATAAAATCCGTTTTTAGCTCTCACATCAAAACGGGTTGAAATATCGGTGCGAAACGTTACAGATAGGACCATTCTATGCAAGATAAAACTTTAAATACTTAATACAGGCCATTTTATTTAGAGAAGGGATCCTTGTACCCTAAAATTGATATAAGAAAATCATTCCGGAGCTTCATTGGATGCTATGCTAAAATTTCGTCTTCCCATTGTGTTCAAATTTTGGATTTTCAGGAAAATGGGACTACTCATCTGTTACATCTGTTGTTATTATATCTATTCAGGTACTAATACAGGAAAAGGATCAATACCATGGATAGCACCAGAGTATTGTAGGCACAGCCCCCGTTCTTCCTTGGCTTCTGACATCTCAATTGGGGTCAGAGTAGTATTGATTATGGAGATATTCCACTCAGGAAGATCCAAGAGAGCAAAGGATTGGTGTTAATGATACATTCCCTGAATGCTTGAAAAACCTGTTCCTCACTGATGGGGGAAGACTACAGGCAACGTCCCACTATTAAAGAAGTGATGGCAGAGTAATTAATTAAGTATGTTAATTATTGAAACTTGTACTCTTGACCTTGGAATGAATCATATTCTTTTTAAAATATCATGATTTTGTTTTGTGTGTTTTAGGAACAGTAGAGTAGAGTATTTCCAAAATGAGGACTGTATCTGAGACTGCGGGTGGCGGGGGGGTGGGGGAAAAGGTGCAATGTGCCTTAGTATGGGCAAAACTGCTCTGCAAGGGCACAAAAGGTTGGTGTTGTCACATAGGCAAAGTCGTCGTCTTCTTGCGTATGAGGCGCAGAAAATATGTTGAAGACGGTGTTTGTAGCCAGCTCCTGTTTTTATCGGATGGTTGTGGTTTAAGAAAGTCTATGTCCACCAGGTGGGCGAAAGGTAGGGGCCACTCATTGAGAATGTGGATCCGCAAGTCGTGATGGAGACCACTTGTGGCAGGCTGGGGATGGTCGAAGCCCCCAGCGGTGCATAGTGCTGTTGAAGCGACCGACTAATGTGTGAATTCGGTTTAAGGTGACCCATCCTTACGTGGAAGATTGCTACCAGGCGGTAGTTCTGGCATAGGTGTAATAGTGAGTTGGTCTGGTCTTGAAGATCTATCTAGCCAGGCAGTAATCCTGACTGTAAGATTTTTAAAGGGACTTGAGAGCTTAGCAGTCGTATCGACAAAAGGTCGACGAGAGCGATGTCTCTGTCTGCCGAGCTGGTGTGATGTCATTGACATTGTTTCAGCAGGTGCTTGTTGTCCACAGAGCCTTTTCAGCAGTTTTGTGCGTGAGGTTTTGCTCTACCGATGCACTTGCCAATAGGCAAAGTTAGGCCTTTGGACACCACCCAACTGTGTGCAAGTCTTAATTTATTTATGATAAAACCAGAATTACCTGCAAAACCATCGGGGCTTGTCTACAAGTAGCGAGTTGTGAAAGGCGAGGTGTGTTTGGGGCGATTTGAGAGGCGGGTTGTAGGGGCGAGTTGTGGAGGCTAGTTGTAATTGCGATTGTGGAGCAAGTTGTAATTGTTGTATATAGCTAACATAGTTGTTGTAACTAATGTAGCTACTTATAAAGGAAGTGCGAGTTTGATAGCGCTTTGTGTGGCAAGTTGTGTGGCGAGTTGTGTGGCGAGTTGTGTAGCGAGTTGAGTAGCAAGTTGTAATTATTGTACGTAACTCGTTTTTTAGTATAGCTAAAAGTTGCTCCTGCAAATACTCATGTGCTCTTGCTCCACCTGTTTACATCCTAGCATATAACCTGTTTACTCATACCTGGATGCCTTGATGTACCCTGTACAAAGTAATGAAACTAAATTTATATGTGGAACATCGTCACGTTTGGGTCCACACATAACCAATTAATATTAATTCACTAGTTTCATTAACATGGTAGTGTTTACACAGACATACCCCCCCCCCCCCCCCCCAAGGAGTAAGTTAGTGTTTAGAAGTGTCAATGGATTTATGAAGGGTTTTGATTGCCATCTAGCTTTTGCCAGCCAAGGTCATAAAAGTGCCAGGTTTTATTCCACAGACATATATTGTCCGCTTGTAATTCACTTTCCAGGAAATATGTCCATATACTCTACACTTAACCATTCAGTGCTTCCTTTAATTGCACTCCCGATATACAAAATAAGCTCAGTACAATATAATTATCTTATATTATTTAACTCAATAGTTTAATGAAAGAGACTTTCAAGTTTGCAATCCACGGCAAAAAAATAACTGTTTGATTGCCTAAGATAATTATTATCTACTAACCAGTGCAAATAGACGAGGGGTCACCGTGACTATAGAGAGAATTAAAAATAACGAGTCCCAAGGTGCCCGGAACTTGAAAGCTAACTTGAACCAGGTGAGGTCAAAAATGGTTAGGTTAGATTGCCAAAGAATCCAACACAAAATGAATTTTTGTGCAGTAATATGGTGACACAATTGGGGGGGGGAAGCATTAAAGCTAACTTTGTAGTTATTTAAAAACCACTAATCACTTTTATTTCCAATGTTTACTAATCTTCGTACTAGCTGTGATGCACTAAGGTATTCTCTCTGCAATTTATTAGTCTTCTACAACTAGTTTTAATTCAGTAAATGTAGGTATTATTTCCCATGGTTATCACTTGGTCTTTACTACCTCAAATAAAAATAAGATGACAAGTAATCAATTCATCAAAATTGAAATTGGTACTCGATCTGATGATAATTCCACCTTCGAATTTCCGACAATTTTTAGAATACCAATGATCATAGCACTAATTCCATTCATCTAAATTATACACAGATATTATCACTCTTGTATTACCCCCAGTCCGATTCCATATTATCCCCAAAATACAAACAATAAGTATTGGAACACCTACCTAATTTGGATTTATTCTGTATGCGTAAATTCCTTTTGGAATTTGAACTGCGTGCCACCCTCTGCTTTTTAGCTGGGTGCATGGACTTTTCCCAAATTTTAATAGGGGTATGAGTCCATAACCCTACCCCCTAAAATGGATGTTGTGTGAACATTTATTTCAATGCAACCAATCCTATTCAGTTAAAGACACTATCAGTGAGCCATCCGAAAGAATCAAATATTTGAAATTGCAAAAATACTTATAAGTTAAAGAGAATATGTAGAATCGTATATAAGTTTAATTTTTTCTAACTAAGAAACAGCAATAATCAAAGCTATGAATCCCCGTTCAATGACGTGTAGTCTAAGTGTCAGTACGGACAGTTTAATGACTACATATCCAATTTTGTCCTTATACGCTGCTTTTGGTCCATCACATCTCGGACATGTGAGGATACCCTATAACTGTTACATACCAAAAATCTGATTTTTTGTATTATTTTTTTTGATCCTCTGCTTTAGCAAATCACTGAATAACAGCCTTTAAAACCACTATGAGTGATTCACTCGAAAAGTCGAAATTTTTTTTTAAATTGGCATACTAAATTAAAAGTTAAGGCATAATTCTCTAGAATTCCCATAGTTATTTTTTGTAACTGAAAATTTAATCGAAAAGGAAAGAAACAGCAGTTGTCCCAAGATATAAATCTCCATTCATGTAAACATGTTGTACGAAGTGTCCGTATGGACAGTAATGTTAGTATACATCCAAAGTTTTAATCCCGGTGTAACGTCATCATAGTCCGTCTAAGTAGCATAGTCCGGGCTACATAGACGATCACGGACTAATAGCGTGAAACAATGTTGCGTGAAGAGTCACTGAATCGATTGCCCCACTGTTCACCATTGTTCCCAGACTGTAAGCCCGGATGAGCCATATCTCCCTGCCCAGCACCCGTTTGGTCCCCGTAAAAACAGTGAGTGGGCCAATTTATGGTCACACTCATAGAGCAATCAACCCTTACTCCTTCACTTCCACTTGCCCGATCAATTCCATCCTCCTCCATCCTCACCCCAACTCGCCTACTCTCCTCTCCACTTGCTTCTTCTTATGTCTTCTTTGGTGGTCCCCATCCTCAAACCGCCCACCTCAATTCAAAGCCCCTAAACAGGTTAAAACATGCTCTCCTCCTTCCCAGCACGTGCCATAACCAACTCACTATTCTTTCTTCACCACTTGTCCAACACTCTTTCCAAACCCAACATCTGGCATCAAGTCCTCAGTCTTCATTAACACCACACATGGCTGTCATCATTCTCTTTGTCCAAAATCCCTATCTCATTTTCCCTCTGACAATATGTATCGCTTCCCATACAGCATCACTGATCTCACACAACTCTATACACCATTCCCAGGGCCGAAAGAGGATTTATTTTTTGAAGGGTGCAGGACTTTGAAAAAGTGGACCTCTTGGTAAAAAGTGGACCTGACCCCCATAAAATGGTTCTTTTTGAACTTTTGAACAATCTCATTGTCAAAAAGTAGACTTTTTCTTTTTTTGTCCAATTACCTCTAAATTTAGCACACCCTTTTAATCCCCCCACCCCAAAATAAACATCGGTCCTCGGAGCTTGTGTCGCCTCCGTCGCGGTAGTGATGATAGCCTAACTTGACCTTTGATCTTATATGTGACCTTTGGACCTCACCAAACAAATGCGGGATCCATAGTTGCACCTATGATTTAAGTTTGGTTCAATTGAAACTTCGACTTTTTCAAATGAGGTCAATTTTACATTTTCAGCCTATTTACACTGATCTCACATGACCTGACATTGGTATGTGACTTGACCTCATCAACAAATGAGGGATCCCATGTTGCACCTATGATTCAAGTTTGGTTCAAATTGAGCTTCAACTTTTGGCACATGAGGTCAATTTTACATTTTCAACCATCTTTACCCAAATTGACCTCACATGACCTTGACTTGGCATGTGACCTTGACCTCACCAACAAGTGGGGGATGCCATGTTGCAACCTGTGACCAAGTTTGGTTTAAATCCATCAAAAGATATGAGGATATTGCAAGAAATGTTAACATTTTTCAACAACAGAATCAACAACAACAACAACAACAGACATCAACAACAGGACGAACAGTGGACAAGTGATCCCTAGTGTCTCATGCTTAGGGCAGGCGACACAAAAATACAGCAAAAAAAGTGGATTTTGCCACTTTTGGGAATTTGGAGGTTGTGGTGTGCAACCGCCCCACCTGTGGATGGGTCTATGACCATTCCGTTCATTTCAACCACTGTACAGCCGCCTCCTCGATCCATTCCACCATCCCCACTAAACCCTGTCCTCCAGGTATGGAGTCCACACCATCACACAACTTTCACCTGTGCTATCATCCCTATAGCTCTTTCATCTTCCACACACAAAATCTCTTACCAAAACTTGGGGTTACTCTATCTTTTGTGCATCTCAATAGATCAATTGTCCACCATTTCTCTACACCACAGTACCACACTAATTTGCTTATTTCCTTTGCACACAGCACATGGGTTACATTACTCACTCCACCTCCCATCCACCCCACTCACGAACACTTTTCCCAAAGGTTTGCCTTCAGACCATTACTCTCAAAGTCTTCTTCCATTTCCATAACTTCTCCCTCAATCCGGGCCTCCATTGTCCCACACATCAAAACCATCAGCATATTCCTCTCTGAGAAAAACATCTTTTCAGGGATGACCAGTTTCCTTGGAAGGGATGAATTCCGTCCCTTTGTTTAGTTCCCAGATGTCTGAATTTGTATTTTTTCACGCCATGTTGGGATTATTTAGCCTCTCAATTGCCACGTTTTCCTTCACCACATGCAATAAATGAAGCGCCATCTCTGATCTTTTGCCATATCAGTGGCGCAAGTACAGAACCTTTATGCACACCGACCTTTACCTCACTCAAACTCTCGACAATCAGACCCCACTCACCCCGAAGGGTCCAGAGCCTTTCATTTAATTTCTCTATTGCAGTGTCTTTACCCTCTTCCTGACAGAAACTCTCCATTGCCTTTCCACCCTATAACCCTTTACCTTATGGATCCCATTCATTCTGCTTCATTCATTGATTCCCTCCAGAGCTCTTCCAGACTCTACCTCTAATTTCTCACTGAAATTCACATAGCATTCACTTTATCTCATACCCATCCCCCTTTGACATCTCTTCCCTACAGGGACGTCCACAGAGTTTTATTTTTCTTTTTTGGGGGTAGGACTTGAAAAAGTCGGACCTTTTTTGGTTCAAAGTGGGATCTAACCCAATTGCAATGGACCTTTTTGGAATTTGAACATTTTATCATAAAAAGTGGACTTCATGGTCAATTCTTTTCTAATCTTTTTTATCGTACGGGCTGCTTCCATCTATTCATTGCCTCAATATCTTATATATCTTGTTGATTCTCTCTCTGCTCACTCAGCCACTGCTCAGCCTCCTCCTTCAAAGCCCTGCAACTACTGTCTTTGCTCACTTCTTCAAACCTCTTATAGCTTTTTAATTTTATTCTCTTCCATACCATTCTCATTTCCTTATATGCATTCTACTTTCTCATATCGCCTCCTTCACCTCCCCATTTTCACCACCCTCATTCTCTCCTGTACCTATACATTCTTTTTCCCACAAATTCCTACATTTCGTTCCCGTGCCCAATAAACACAAACTCAATCGTCTCATTGCCCCCTGAGCTATGTCGCTTTCCTTTTGTCCTCTTGTCCTGAACCGTGTATTAACTATAATATCTGATTCTGTCCTATTAGGTTTGCTTTCAGTTTTATAACTTGAAGGGTATGTTAAGGTAGCTAGGGTACATGGCTCGCTATGCTTGCATGCAAACATTGATTTTTTAAATGATTTTTTAAGATTTCTATTTAAATGTAGCAATCAATGATTGTTTTTAATACAGTGGAAGTAAAAAACTATTACTTTTGAAATTGAAGCATCTGGGGTCTAGTTGTACCAATATTAATGTATGTTTTTCTAACCTTTTGTGTTAGGAACTTGATTTTCAGCAAAAATTTGTTTCATGCATGATCTGCACTTAAAGGCTTGCTTGTTCCGATCGTCTTGGGAACCCCAAGACGACAACTACACAGCTGTCCAATCTGACAGTGGGACTACAACTACTAAGCAAAAACATTGCATAACATTTAATGAGTTTTTTACCTCGTTGGTAATAACCGTTGCTGAATAAAATTTAAGAACAGTAAATGTACTGCTACTATCCAAATTTTAATAAATCTACTGCTCATTTTACTTTTGATTATGTTACCTCCAGAATTTGTTTTTTTGATGAAATTTGTAAATGAACATAGTAAGTTCAATGGTATTTGTAAGTTTTAATGTTAAACTTTAAAACTAAACTGCTCCTATATTTTGTGAATCTCTTGCCTTTATTTGCAACCTATCTATTCATACTTCAGTTTTTCCAAATGATTGGAAGCAAGCCAAGGTTGCTCCTATCTATAAGAAGTTGTGAAATAAATCTGACGTAAATAACTATAGAACCTATATCTGTTCTACCCTCTCCTCTCAAGATAAGTGAACGTGCAGTTCATGCAATTTGTATTCTTTTCTTTCTGAGAATGATATTTTGAATTCATGCCAGTCTGGGTTTTAGGAAAAATCATTCTACCACCGCCACCAACCCCCTTCTTGATGTCTCATATTATATTTTTACTATATGAATCAAGGTAAATTAACTGGTGCCTTGTTCTTTTAGATTGAAGAAGGCTTTTTGACACCATAAATCACAGCCTTCTCCTTCATACACTTCACCTATGGTGTCACTGGTAAGCTCGTGATTGGTTTTAATCCTATTTGAGTGGTAGATCTCAAGCCAGCGGTTTTTATTGTTAATGCACTTTTAACAACAGGATTTCAAAATATTTCCATTGGAATCCCACCAGGTTCAATGTTAGGGCCCATTGTTGTTTATTATTTATGTTAACTCACTTCCAGAATGTATTGATTCCAAGTGGTCATGTATGCTGATGACAACCACTCTACTTTTAGGTCATCAGACCACAGATTCCTCGTCAATCTCATATGAACAATAATCGGTTGAAATTGCACAGTGGTTTGAGGCAAACAAGTTACCCTCCTATTAACAAAACCAATTTCATGTATTTTTGGCAACAATCACAGCTTGCGGCAAATTTCAGACATTTCTCTTACAATAGGGAAATGACATATGAAAGGTCTGATAAGTTAAGTACCTTTGAGTCATCTATCTTTGATCCAACGTTATCATGGTGTGATTATATTGATTATATCTCTTCTAATCTACTGTTTCTACGCGAATTTGGTGTTATTCGTAGAGTTAAATTTTTAATCTGCCTGAAACCACTCTCCAATTACTTTCTAATGTTTGGTCTTCCCACATTTTTAATTACTGCACCCATTTGGTCAAACGCAACATTTGAGCAAAGAACTTGTTTTCCAGATTCTTCAATAAGCTTGCTCGTGTACTCTTGTCTGCGGATCCTAGAACCCCAATTTTGATAGGTTCAAAGAGCTTGGTTTGGAATTATTTAAATGAAGGTGGACCAGACATCTCCTCATATTTGTTTTCAAGTGCCTGAAAATTTTGCTCCTATCTATCTCCCTCTCATTTACTTTCACAGCCTCTGTTCCTTCTAAGAGACTCGCCAGCCACATGTAATACTCGTATTGTTGCCTTTGTGGATTTTAGCCTTGCAACGGTAACTATCCCATTATAGCGGTGCTTAGAGTAATGCTCTAACCTTCTTGACCATCCGCAAAACTCTTCCTTTAATGAACTTGTCAAAATTCAAAACCAATATTATTTCTGAATCATTTTCCATTATGTTTTGAATATATATATTTTTGTGTTTGCATTGTTATGTATCTATAAATGAAGTGTAACATGTACTTCTATTTATTGTTTTAATTATGTCAGGGTCTCAATTGGGATACGCAGTAGGTACTACTGACTGAGTACCTTAATAAATATTGTTTTACTACTACTACTACTACCCCCCCCCCCCCCCGTGTACCCAGAAGTAGTTAGCGATTTGATATTAGATGAAAGGCCGTATTTTTCTTCTCATTGCCGTACTGAAATTTGAAGCCTCACATCCTGATCATTCCCCAAGATATTAAACAAAAACACACCAAGCCGTTTTAGTGGTTAACATGCATCAATATTAGCACATTATTTAATACGGCTTTTCACATGCATTATTGCGTCTCACCATCAAAATCGAAACCGCCAGTTTGTTTTCCCACATTACTTGATGGGGTGTAGGTACAGGAGTGCCAGCTCTCATATAAAGTAGAGAACTCAATACACATAAATCCGACAATCACCTTTAACATATTAGCACTTTTTTTTTGAAGGGCCGCCCCCAATTTGATCAAAAATTTGGGATTTTTACCGGATTGCATTGGTACTGGCTAGTAAACTATAATACCTGTGAAGGTTAAGCTCGAAAATGTCTATGTGTCACAAACTAAGGAATATTTGTACTAGAATAATTATTATCCGGGGATCCCCGATAATAATTCAGCGCTGCTGGAAACGGCCTTCCAATGTGAATATCCGGTATACGGCGCCATGTACGTGTCACGCTCGTCCATTAGTTTTTTTAAATAGTTTCGGGCAAGTCAAGTGAGGGGTATTTTCTCGAGGTGGCACTATTTCATCATCATGGAACGGACATAACGTAGCATTTCCAGCCTCTGGCCGTTAAATTAAAATCCAATCTGGGGATCCCAATTCTAATTACAAAATCGCTTATTTGTGACAAATACGCATTTTTAAGCATTCTCGTTTGCAGTATAGTTTCCTAGACAATTTACCAACGTATCTGTGCAAAAATAATCAATTTGAAAACAAAAATTGGGGGCGCCTTTCAAAATGTGCCAATATGCTTTAGGCAACATAGGAAAATGGTACCTGTTGGTTCTGCTTGAAGATACCGTGACCAACCATTCTCTGTTGAAGATTCATCTAGACTTCAAGAGTAGTTCTTACGTACAGATGCAAGACTTAAATATTCCCCTGAAAAGAAGTCTAGGGCAGCGGCAGTGTAATGATTTTCAAAGTGGGGGGGGGATTGGCAATTTATCAGAGCTGTTTTCAATATTTGCTATCGTTTTCTCGTGCATATGATAAGCCACTTTGAAAAGTGTGGGGTGGGGGGCAAAGTTGGAGGGAAGCCCGCCAGCCAGGAATTTATTTGGGGGGTGCGACAGATTTGCCAGAAGTGGAACTTTTTTGTAGATACATTTTTTTCGGCTCCCGATACGCTTGCAGGTTACCCCAAATTTTTACACCGTCGTATACAAAAATCTTAAGGGGGGGGGGGGTGTGAGGAAGGTTGAAACATCATCGGCGTTAACAAAACAGTATAATAATTAGTATTATGTGCAATGCAGTGGTGACCAGTGTATTGAACAATAGTATTCAGATAGTAACCACAACATTTACAAATAACAGCTTAGAAAGGCGGCTCTAACTTCAACGTGACAAATGCGGACCTTCAACATCAAAAAAAAAGCGGACCTTCACATGTGATAAGCAGGACCTTGTCATTTTTGGGGGTGCCGTCCGCACCCCCGGGGCTACGGCCTGGTGGAGGGGGGCCAAGTCTGGTGAACTTGGGCCGACATTATTACCTCATGCTTTAAGGCCATCACTCTGTTTCAAAATAACGGTTGTAAAAAAAATAAGGCCCACAATTCTTGTCGAACGGTGCAGGGCACCATTCTGTTCCCACTGGAGATGACTAATTGTATGTTTGCTCGGGCGGGATCTTACAAACTCTTTCTCAATGACTGGGACAAACTGTTCATTTGGCATTGCTAGATATACATTTCTCCCGCAAAAATGAAGGGGCAATAAGCCCAGAGTTTCCAACAAGGCCAATCCAGGTATTGTCTTCAGTCCTTCCTCTCAAAGCAAGAGGCCTTGGACCGCATGGGCATATGCCTGTTAGGCGACACTTCTATCGTCGATGCACAGGTCTTCAAAAAAGAAAAGGTCTTCTAACAGCCACTCACACAAATCTGTGTATCTTGCATGAGTCTCTTTCAAATGTTCATGACTATTCTGTAGGCGGTTACCCATAGTGAGGTGATCAAGCAAAATGAGTCGGAAGTCGCAAATACTGATTTTGAGATATAGACAAACAAAGGAGAAAAGGTCTTTTGTGCCTATTGTTTTGGTCACCCTCAAACTGATCATATCATGGAATTGTTTTTTTTTCGTCAATTTCACTGGGGTTTTCGACATGTAGCTTTTGACATGGTGCATACAGCTACATGAAACAAGTAGAAAACAAGTGTGTGGGAAAAAATAAAACTATTCTTGAATCTGGACCGACTTTCAGACTCATTTGCTTGATCGCATCACCATATGTGCCTTGACTTATACTGATGGGATGGTCCCTTGTAAGTCAAGACGGGCATCAGATGGAAAGTACTTTTGAGGTAATCCCAGACCATTATGTCAAGAAACTAATTTTGGGGCCATTCTGTTGACACCACTGAAGATCATTTGGACCGGCTCGCAGAATTTCGCTGACCTACCAGTCTTAGGAAGTCCAGAATGGCCTCTGTTTAGGGCAAGACTGTGGTTGTTTTGTAACATTGTGTAGTGGTTTGATTTGTAATATTTGGATACACAGTGTGGGGCCAACTTGTGCTCACTTTGACAACAGCTGCCAACAAAGTTGTGGTACTCGTGTCTTACAGGGGGAGGCCCTTTGCTGGGGAGCGTGACCGAGGCATGTTGAAATCACAAGATGTTACACTGTGTGTTCTTATAGCTCTGACAATTATAAGCCACTGGTTCAAATTCTTGTATGCTTGTCATAGCCATAACGAATTGGTGCAGTACATCGATTCTGTACCGTTCTGATAACCCTAACAGCACCAAACACTACAAAATACTACAGCAATGCAGTAATTCCATGTAATGGCAATTGCATCAACAACAACACCATATTTTGTGTGACAAATACCTGTCCGGGGCCAGGCATCATCGATAGCATTCCTTAGGAGGCTGTGGGGAGCAGTGTGAAGGCCCCCGTATCAAATCCACTGAAGTCCAAAGGACCCTTCTCTTGATTGCCTCCCTGTACACCTTCCCTTCTCGGGACTTAGGCTACAAAACAGCGAGGGGGTAGGATTTAATTGTTCATTCTGCGATCATGCAGATCACAAGGTATCAAAGAGTCTTCCAAGCTGTTTTCCAGAGGACTAGCAGACCTTGGTCATGCTCATGCTTTCAGGACTACGGAGGCTCTCCAGGAAATGCATTATTGGGGAAGTATGTTGTATATGAGGTAGGGTGCCTGGCTGGTCGAAGACCGGTTGAGGAGGTAATGGATGGGTTATGTGGAAGAGACCACTTTACCACCGGACTTTGATATCAACAAATTATGCAGTGAGTACAAAAGACCCTTGATAAGAATGATTACTTAACAAATTCAATCATAAACTTGTAATATATACAATCTGAAAAACAAAATTGTCCCGTATAGACTGGAATGCAAGTTGGATAACCAAGATTTCATTAATAGTTACATCAATTTATAAGAATATTCAATACCGTCTATGACGAGTGGTATCCCGATAAAAAAATCTAAGCGTAAACATAAAAAAGAGCCCAAATCTCCTTGTATAACTAAAGGTATACTTAAGAGTATCAATACTAAAATAATTGTATAAAAAAAGGTACCTCAGAAACATTTATGAACGCTTGAGCAAGTCAAAATTTATTAGAATAAGTTAAACAATCTTATGCGAAAGCAAAAGGACTTTTCTTAACAAAACTTGTACTACAGTAAAGCAAAACCTAACGAAAACGTGGAAAAACAATCAACAGTTTCATAGGACGGCAATCAAAAGAGTATATCCCACCCAATTCAAAGTATGAAAGGGTGAAATATTTCGGATCCTCAATTAATTTCAAATGAATTCAAATAATTTCTTCTTTGTGAATGTTTGGCCAACTTACTTCCTAACATAAAGTGTAATGGCAAAAAATACTATGATTATTTAAAGACTCCATCAACGAATAGCATGTAGTGAAACACAATTGTTGTTGAATGAAACCATAAAAATTATACACAAACTTGACGAGAACAAGAGTGCTGGTCATGACAATATTGGTTAATTATGTTGTAAAAAGAATAGCAAATGAAATATCCATACCTTTAACAATATTGTTTCCCTTCTCCTCACTACAAGCATATCCCCAACGAGCTTAAAACATTGCAAAGGTACTCCCTATCACAAAAAGGATAGCCCGAAGTTTTCTCTAACTAAAGACCAGTTTCTGTCGTGCCATGTTTTTTCAAAAAGACTTTGAACACTGGTTTTTAACAGAGCTTTTGACTATATCAATAAATTTCAACATATTAAATGACCAAACACTTTGGATTTCGATCCACATTCTACCCTATATGGCAATATTGGAATTGATTGATAATTAGACATCGGTTGAAAACAATGAAAGCACCATTGGTGTATTTCCTAGACTTGCAAAGCCTTTATACAATAAATCATGATATTTTGTTCATATAAACTGAACCTAGGGTTTACGTTGGGTGTCTTTTTTAAAATGTGTTTGTATATTTGTGTTTTTGTGTTTTTGAAATTTAAAACACTTTCCTAAAAGTACTGTAAAGAATTTATGTGGTGTCCCCCCCAAGTTCGATTTTAGGCCCCCTACTTTTTTTATACTTATATGTAAATGATCTTGTTAATACACCAGTATCCTCCAATTCGTCTTGTTTGCAGTGATACGACAATTACTTTTCACACAATGGATATTGGATCCAATTTTGATTTAAATAATAACGAGTTGAAGAGGTAAGCAATTGGTTTAAAGCAAACATGCTTTCAGTTCATCAAGCAAGACAAATTACATGATCTCTTGTACAAATCGTAAACACTTGTATAAATGATTGTGGGGAAAATGGAAACATTATTTTAGACGATACGATGCTCAAACGAGTAAATGAAACCAACTTTCTCGGAGTGACAATCGATGAAAATCTCACTTGGACAAAGCATATTGAACATATTACAAATTAGTTCAAGAGGAAGGAGTAATTAATGAACTGAAACATTTCGTTCCTGAAAGGGTTAGTATTCGTTATACTGTTCCTCCTGATACTCCCTACATAAAACTACTGTATTCTAGCATGGGGTTACTTATAAATGTACTTGGACCATATTTAAACTCAAAAAAAAAGGCCACTGAGAAATATCTCAATAGTCCATTATTTGAGGCACTCAGCACCTCTCTTTAAGAAGTACAAGGTACTTATGTTTATTATACTTGCCATTGAAGTAAGTACCTTCATGTATAAGCACTTTACAAAGCAATTACCAGAAGCTGCAAGGTTATTTTACTAGCCAGAGAATAGTACATAGATACCAGACAAGAACTAAGCCTACCGATAATTACATGCCCCAATATGTCGAACAAAAAAACTACCTTTGCAAGTAAATCAATAAGAGTAGCAGGCCCGAAAACATGGAATTCAAATAACACAATTATTAGGATGGCCCAAATCAATTACAAAACTTAAGATCACAAATGAAACAATCAACTTTTGTTAAATTATGTTTAGTTATTGTCTGGATCGTTCCTTCGGACTACCATTTTAGGTGGTATCACATTTGATGTTTTCTTGCATAATTTTTTTTATTAACTAGGTCCTGTTTGACGTTGTATGTTTATGTTGTATGGTACCTGAGGTATGGTCTATTGTTTTGTAGGCAACAGCAGTGGCGTAAACAAGACGTTTGCAAATGAGGGGACAGAAGGGGTGCCACGACATTTTTTGAGGGGGCTAATTGGGGTCCTTCTCCATAGACACTGTACAAAAGGTCGTTCATTTGGGGGGGCAGAAGGGGGGGCAAGGGTTCCGTTTGGGGGGGGCTCGACGCCCCCCCCCCCCCACCCCCCCCCCCCCCCCCCCCGCTGGTTAGCCATGGCAACATGTTAAATTCAGGTGATGCTCGTTTCAGGCCTTTTAGGCCTTATGAGCATTTTCCTCATTAATTGTATGTGTATTGTTTGATATGTATGTATGTATGAATGGAAATAAATTTGGAATCTTGATCTTGAATACCGCGGGTCGACGGTCATAAAAATTTGTAGCATCACTTTTTCTCACCACTTTCACCAAGTACTCTTCAGCATTGCCAATTGTGTTTGGAGGGTTGGGTACTCCCCGAACTGTGTCAGAAACTTCTCCGGCTCTACCTTTAAAGCAGCTTTCTTTGTGCCAACTCTATTGGTGATGTCATACCATCGATGGACTATAGTGATGACAATGCTGTACAGAGCTGACGACCCAAGTGCTGGAACAGGACTAAGGGGAACATACCGAGTGCTTATCACCCACACCAGATGGCGCCCAAGCTCATTGTGGCCATGCGGAAGCAATATAAGGAAATGGGTAAGTAGAGCAACAGTTACATCGGTGTCTTGGCGATAAACAACACTTATCTCGATGCCCTGTCTCAATTGAATCCCAGACATAAAGGCCATATATGAAGATCAGCTTCTCAAGTGGTGAACCATGATGTGCTGCCAGTTCTCCTACTTCTTCATCACTTGACCTATACAGTGCGATACTGTTGAACCTCAGGAGTATTCCTTTGAAGACAGGTACAGATCGTTTGGCTTGGATGGAAGTTTGAAGGCCAGCAAGTTTGCATATGTTTTGGCAGGATGTTCCTGGTTCATAGAACTATGTCAATCAGTAAAGACATGGTTGATGTTTGTAGGCAGAATGTTTGCATCTGTTTTGGACAAGGGTGTTCCTGGTTCAATAGAGCTATGCTATATTAGTACAGTTTTGGTATGCCTATTCTCTCACTATCCTATTGAGAGATGTTCTGAGTACATGTAAAACACATCTGTAAATGACACAAAAGCTGTGAAAATCGGACGCAAGAGAGGGAAATAAGATAGAAAAACCTTGCAACAGTTTTTTGCTTGGGTGGCTTTCATGGTCCCTGTCCACTTAAGGAAGTTGTTCACTGTATTACAAGTTTCTTGAACTCCTTCTTTGGCTCCTAGCTAGGAGGGTTAGGTCACATGCTTTAGCAGATGATATGTCAAATCCCCTCATGCAGTACCAGACGCCGCTCTTCTTTCTCCTCTGTATTATGGTCCAGGAGTACAAGACACAGATTGAGATAGTAACAGGATGAGGAGATTGGACAGCCTTGGAAGAGACTATCATGTAATGTATCCCGTCGTCCATTCAGTTGTTTTGACACGTATGAACATGCCTTCATTTTTAAATATGATTTTCCTAATGTAGTCTGGAACATGCATATGATGCCCTCTAACGCAAATGTTACAGGGTTGTGTGGTAACAGTACCATATGCATTTTGCAGGTCCAGCGATGTTGTCAACAATGGTTGGTACCATTTCTTTTTTGGCATCCTGGGGGGGGGAGCATTTTCAGGTTAGGCTTCTGTGTGTTCCAACATATCTGATATTTTCTCCATGAAACCCTTCTGAATGGATGGTCGATAAAGTTGTTTTCATGTCAGCGTAGTGATATGCCTGGACTGGGTTGATGGTTATTGGAGTGAGGAATACCATTATGAGGTTACCACTAGATATTCAGTGTGTGGCGCCTGACGCCAAGAGGATCACTAGGGTTCTACTTTAGATATAAGGATGGGTTCACCGTTATCCAGCTCACAGGTATTGCGGCGGTTCTCCATATATGCAAAATAATGCATTTTCCCACCACCTGCGATTGGTAACTTAGAGCCCTGCATCCTTTTCGAAGATAGATGTTTAACTATGACAGATATGGGTGGTGTTAGTTTGAATACCTTGGTTGACATTGGTGCGTATCTTCATTGCCCTATACGGGTGGCATTTGTAGTTGCACTTTCTGTCACTGTTGACATTTTGAAAATTCTATGCGGGGGAGCTGTTTTGCTGCAAAGGAAGAAGATCTGTTGTTCTCATTCAGGTAGAGTTTGCTTATTTTGTCAAAATTGGCGCTGATCTTTGCTGGCATTTCCTTTATTGTGTTTCAGCTCTATGTGTTTCTTATTTGTTTGTAAGCAAGAGCTTAAGGAAATCCCGTTTCAATTAAACGAGTGGACCTTGTTTACCATCTCGCCGAAGGGGCGTGTTGTATTGGACTTGGTGTCTTATTCAAAGCCTAGTTTTTGGTTGTCTTGGCATAGCTGATTCTTTTATAATCTTTTCTCTGCGAGCCTGCTGGTTTAACTCCAAATCTGTTAATGATTCTCCGATTGGTTCATTGCTCATTCTGGATATCGCCTATTCAGTGGTAATATTCAGAAAGTTCTCATCAAGGGATTTCCAAATTGAGTCTTCAGATGGCTAGAACAGATTTATGAATCCTTGCCATCAAGGTTTCTGCAATTTAGGTGGGCTTCTTCTCTCTGGTCTTTCTTTTGCGATAAAAGCGCTGCCTGCCGACTCGAGAGCACTGTGGGGTTTATCATGGCCTTCTATCTATTGGTTTGGGTGCACCAATTGAGTTTGCACTTATGTCTGACCGTCAGTGGACGAGCATGGCTGCGATGAACTTGTTCCACACTAGATCTCGTTTGTAGAGTTTCACATTCTGAAGCCTGTTTTTCTGCAAATTGGACAGGTAGAGCAATATCATTTATTTCAGAACTACTCATCTGTCTATTTTTCATTTCCAGAGGGTAGTTGCCGTAGAGTTGCCATTGGTCCATCTTCCGCCCCCTCGCCATAGACAAGGGGTAAATTTTCTTTAAAAAACATTTCAAATATTTCTATAAGTTGGATTTGCCGCTTATGGAAAAAGAGGAAAAAGGGTATAAGGAAACTCTGCAAGGGATGTTGGTTTGGAATAAAATGGAGGTACTTATCAGAAAGAGATGATTGGTGTGACATTAATTAGGGAAAATAATTACTATAGTACAGTAATTAAAGGTTAAGGAGGTGAAATAGCTTTTAACTTGGCCAATGATACATGCAAAGCACATAATTAAGCTTCTAATCAGATTTAAGAATTGCCGTAATATTGTAGAGTAACTAGATTCATTAGGTATAGGTTATTAATGAAGGAGTTTAAAGGTGGTCGTGGCCTAGGCAGTCTTAGAGGTGGAAATTTTCATAGATTTTAAAATTAGAGAGACATGAGGACATCTAAAGAAGTGCCCATTTTGTAACCCATGTTTTTTTTCATATTACACCTGAAGTATAAGCTGGAATAGCAGTCTTTAGTAATAAGTTTTTGATATTTGGTATTTTCAATCGTGCACTGAAGAAACTCAGTAACGGTTTTCTTAGGGACGATTACGAATAGCACAAGGGTTCAATTAACAGGTTTGCGGTTTTCTTTTGTCCTTGTTTTTTCAGCTAAACCTTCGAAACATTCTCGATAGGTGGTCTACCACCGATCAAGGGGGAGTTTGAGAGAAATTGGTATCACCGTCACTTTAAGTGTATAATCTTGGCATTCATGTTTAGTGTATAAGGGATCATGATGGACCCCTTCTGAAAAACCACTTTGCCATTGGTTTATTTTTTACCAAAATCTGGTCATTGATGGGTTACATTCATACACCACGTAAACAGAAAAAAAATGAATTTCGGTTGACCAATTGCAAAATGGCGTCCAAAAACCGAGTTTTAGAATTCGCACAAAAATTCTCCCGCCAACAAATGAAAAACCACTGACCCGAAAGACTTTTCCCATAAAATTGTATATAATTGGAGAAAAAATAAATGCATTTACATTGTGCATCTTTCCACCAAAATACACGCAACTGATAATTAGGCAATTACACAAAATTCGGACAAAATAATTTAAGCGTAAAACATGGTGCACGAAAAACAAAAATGTTGGGGCACATGGGCCCCCCACCACACTTAGTGTTAATTTGTGGATAATATGTGTATTTGGACAATCAAGAAAGCCTTAGTGAAGCTTTTGAAAGATTAAAAAAAAAAAATAATACTTACAATATTAAATATCACATATTTAATAATCTCACTTTAACAAGTCGCCCTACACTCGCTTAATAGTTAAAAACTCACCTCACAACTTCAATCTACAACTGCACAACACAACGAGACTTTAAACTCGCTCCAGAACTCACAAATATTAGTACAGCTACAACACTAATCACAACTCGCCACACAACTCGCTACTTTCAACTTCGTACAGCAACAACAATATCCCCCCCCCTCAACTGCCCCACAACTCGCCCCACAACTCGATCCACAAAGCGTATTCAACTCGCCAAATGACACTCTGTGTGCCCATGCACAACTCGCCATATAGCAAGCCCCAAACCATAGCGAACAGTTTTGACAACTGATTTGGCTTAAATTTATTCCAAGAGCTCGTTTTCTCACCCAAACTTTACAAAAATTCACTGCAGACAACCATGATTGTCTCTTCTCAAATTTAAAGGGGGTGTGTGCCAATTCGTCTTGGAGTGATTTCCCCCTATTTACAGGGAAGTAGTATCGATTTTGAAATGGCCCATGTCTGGATGTGTGTGTAATTATTGGGTGTGTCTGCTTACAAAAAAAAAAAGTAAACATTTTGCCATAAATTTTTTTACAGATGAGCTAGGTAAGTACCCCAACTATCGATATTTTTCTCATTTTCGTCCTGAAATTTGAGCCCAGCAAATCATTATCCCCAAGATTAAACAAAAAACCCACGAATTAGTGGTTAACCATCAATAGTTAGCACAGTATTGAAAGGGCTTTATAATGGCATTATGCTTCTACCATCAAAATCCACAAGTTTGTTTCCAACGGTTACTTGATGGGAGGTATGTGAAAATGACAGGCTCTCATATCAATTAAAAAAAATAGAATAAACGAGAACAAGCACCTTTAATTTACAAACATCTCTATGAATATTGAGCTACAGATGGACTGTATCACAGAAATTATGGTTCATCCTCTATGTAAGCCCTCATGAAATTAGCCTAGCATGAAATTCTTGTATAAGAGGATCAAAGGATTACAAGGATTGTTACAGCTTTTCTATTCCGTAAAAAGAGTCGTCTATGAATATCTTACACCAAGGTAAGACCGAAATTATGACTTTGTGTAGGCATATATGGCAAGATTCTGCCAATGGATTTTTCTGATTTTACAGGGGTATAGCTCTTGCTTTCCATCATAATCATATCATAGCCTTTTTGTCTGTCCACTGTTGGACGGAAAGCCTCAACATGTTTCCATGCTGGATGAAGGCCTTACCTCCACGCTGGCCAGTGCGGGTTGGAAGGGACCCTGGTACATAGAGTGATGAGTGCAGGTAACAGATCCGGGATGGTCCCCTACTCTTTTCGATAAGGTCTGCAACTTTTACGTGTTCAGGAATGACTCCCCTGATACACGGGACCAACAGCTTTACATGACTCTCCGAATCATGAGGCGCCGGGCACCCATTGCATACACCTGCACATTTTACGCAATGGGTGGGAGCGAGGAGAAATTCCATAATCACACTGCTGTGCAATTATGCAATTTCCGACCTTATAGGAACTATTTGAGTATGACCAAGAAACCCGACTCTTGCGGGGCTCGAACCAGGGCCGCTCGATCGATCTTATACCCTGCCGACGGTTCAGCGCCTTAGACCGCTCGGCCACCTCGCCTTTCCATATCAGTTGTAAATTGTGTTGCCACTGCTTAAAATCATTCAAGAATAAAAGAGACAATTTACACAGGGTCAAGCAACAGTGAACAAGTTTTATAGTTGTTTAACACTTTCTATTCATTTTGCATTTATTATCATCAAAACTGCTTTGAAATAAAAAAAAAAAGTTAGTTTGTCATGCTGTGGTATGGCGCCCTCATTTCACAGGAACACAACTTACATGTATGTAAGACCATTTGTCTGAAAATGAAAGAGTTATTAATCACTTGGCCTCCTATGTATGTAATGTATATGTTGTCATTACCAGTGCATGGATATAGCCTCCACGTGCAAACAAATCTCTGACTCATTGTGCAAAACCTGAAACAGGCAAAGCTCAGACATCCTCTGTGGGAACACATTTTGGTGTTAATTACGGGGTCTTCTCGTTATTCCGAGGTTTCATTGTTCCGAAGGTCCGTTATTCCGAAGGTTCGTTTTTCCGAACACGCGTTTTTAGCATTCGTTTTTCCGAATTCTTAAAAAGGTTCAGTATTCCAAAAATAGGGTTCGCTATTCCGAATCTTAAAAAGGGTTCGCTTTTCCGAATCTTAAGTGTTCGCAATTGCGAATCTCAAAAAAGGTTCGTCCGAATATTGGAAAAGGTTTGGTATTACGAAACCAAATACTGTGCGTTATTCCGAATTTCAAAAGAGGCTCGCTATTCCTAATTTTGTTTTTCACATTAGAGCAATGAACATGATAACAGAAACTCTTCTATTTCTCCATCGTTTTTAGGTGAACACATTTTAAGCCATTTTGAACAATTATCAGATTCTTTGAGCCTTAAAACATAAATTTAGACAAGAATGGTACTTGTCAGTTTTTAAATCTCAAAATAATTATTACATTCTTTGTTCCTTAAAACATATGTATTTCCAACTTGTCTTTTTGAAATGGCGGCCATGATTTGATGTTATGTATCATGCCTACCAAAAATGTACCACATAAAAACTGCCCAATTTGATTTGTGTCATTACCACCAAAAACAAATAAAACTTAGTTACTACATAAGAAATAGTGCTGCTTATTTTCTTGGAATCATTGGCTTCAAATCATATATATAATTCATCATGTTCATTGCTCCAATGTGAAAAAACAAAATTCGGAATAGCGAACCTCTTTTGAAAATCGGAATTACAAACACGGTATTTGGTTTCGGAATACCAAAAACCCTTTTCAATATTCGGAATAACGAACCTTTTTTTGAGATTCAGAATTGCAAACCCTTTTTAGGATTCGGAATAGCCGACCCTTTTTAAGATTCGGAATAACAAACCATTTTTTAAGATTTGGAATATTGAACCCTTTTTAAGATTTGGAACATCGAACCTTCGGAATAACGAACCTTCGGAATATTGAGATTACCCCTTAATTACAAAGCTTTACAAATGACTGCATTTATAGTACTGTACAAATGCATGAAACCCATGGGTTGCTTACATTCCTATGAAATAATCGCTTTGTATTTATATTGTTCATTTCTGTGATTTAGGTGCTGTTAATTCTTCTTGCCTCGTCAAGTTGAAGCAGAAACTACAAACAGAAAGCCAGGTCAGTGAACAGCTCAAGCCACAAGCATCATGGGAATTTGAATTCTTGTATGCCAAAGGATTCATTGTATTTGAAGAGCAATACTACCAACTTCTGACTGACTTGCAAAATCATCATGCTGCAAAACTTTCCATTTTATTTTGAAAAATGAGTCTTCTATAGCACCTCAGATCAATGTCTATAGAAAGACAACAAAGGCAATGATATGCACATGTGTGTCTGTTCTGCTTTCAAAAGAAATCTGCCAAGAAGGATTGCCAGGTGCACAACAATGGTTGTTGTGGCATCTCTCAGATCAATATGTCTATGGAAAACAACAAAAGAAATGATATGCATGTATGTGAGTTGCTGTCCTGTTTTTCAAAGAAATCTGCCAAGGAGCATTGCCAGGTGCACAACAAGGGTGGCAATGATGTCACAGCCATCCTGTATTAATTTTTCTTGCAGTTTTCACACAATGTCACTCAGGCATATCAACTTACAGCTTTCAGTATTCCAGAGACCCAAACTCAGTATCTTGCAGATTTGT
>JAMKCH010013331.1:0-197661 GCA_023653785.1 Ophioderma brevispina | reverse complement strand
GATGGAAGATTGGTCTTGGTGACGTGTTCGGCACCACCCTACTGACGGCCGAGATGTAATCCGCTCACTGCCATTGATGATAATGTGGCTATGGGTGTAGGGGCTCCATAATAAAAGGGGAAAAAATCCCTAACCACAAGCCTAGCCTACAAGGATATAAAGTAAAGTGTTCAGCATTAAACCCAGTTGCCACCCAGACACAACTATATGGGGATACATCTGAGCCGCCAGCCGAGGGGATCTGCGTATATGTACCCCAGTGGCATCGGTGAAGTGTTGATTTTTTCCCAGGTCTCAGATGCCTCTAACCTACCTAGCTGGAATGTAAAGCTAAACCTAGGCAACTGGATGCCGAAAAGGAGGAAGAACTAGCAAAAGTAGGAAAGTGAGCTATGGGAGGTAGAGGTTGCTCGGGCCTTACTCTGGTCGCTAAGCAAAAATTGACCAGCCCACCACCCAGCTTGTTATAGCGCCCTCTATATGCCCATTCTCCATAAAGAGACATGTTAAACTAGATTTTAAAGAAAATCATATTTGCCCGAAATGAAATTTCGTAAAATTTACACAGGAGGAAGTCAGTGGTAAAAATAATCCATATGCATTGCCAAAAGTGTGTCGCCGTTGATATATTTGTTTTATTCTGGTTTTGTCATAATAGATGAGACCTTCAAACAGCTGTGCCTTCACGAACCAACCTGGGCAAACAAACAAGAATGTAGCCAAACACAATATTTGTACGTACACCTGGGTTCAGTTATAAGTTGAAACAAAAATCTTATCATAGATTGCCTGCTTCAAAATAATCGCTTCATTAAAAGAAATTCGGAATAGCGAACCTCTTCTGAAATTTGGAATAGAGAACATGCTTTCGGGACGTCAAACGTATTCGGAAAAGCGAATCTTTTTTTTTTTTTATTTCGGAATACGAGCCTTATTTGATGTTTGGAAAAGCGGGTCCTTTTGCGTATTCGAATAGTGAACCCTTATTAATATTTGGAATAGTGAACCCTTAATAATATTCGGAATAGCAAACCCTATTTTCGGAATAGCGAACCCACATGATTCGGAAAAGCTAAAAATGCTTGTTCGGAAATAACGAAACTTCGGAATAGCGAGCCTTTGGATCATCTTCGGAATATCCAGAGGACCCCATTATGATTATAGCAAGAATTCGGCTCAGTAGCCCGCTCATTAGTTGCTGCTCGTTAGAGGTATAGAGAGTCAAAATTCTATGGAAAGGAAAATTCATTTATTTGTGTGAGTGAGTGCAACGCGTACTCAAGACACCTTTAAATGTACCTATATAGTGTGTTTAATGGATTTCTTCAAGTAAGCTCGGAGAATCCATCACGGAAAGACGTTGAGCTGTATGAGCCCTGAGTTAACTGTGACTGCAAAGATGTACGACGTCCAGTGTATAAAGTTTGTTGCCGAGAACGCTTAGGGCTGTGTGCGTGGAGTATTTTCCGCAGTTCTTATCATATTCACAAGCCATGCTTAGTTTGTGGAAAAAGTGCATGGATATGGTGTTTTCGTAGGTTTCTTTTAAAAATCGGTGATTGTATTTTTGTTATACTCAATATCTGAAAATGGGTTATGGTTGGTTGTATTGTAAGGGTATCAATTTTAAATGAATAGGCAGGAATATCCTTTTGCATTTTATCCCCCTGCTATGGCGCTTTAGCAGAAGGGTTTTGTTTTTGAAATAGCAAACTCTGTCGTCGTCGGCGTTGTCCATCTGTAACTTTCGGACTCCTGAACCAATTTAGATGACACTTGGACCACAGAATCTACCGCTACTTCGCTGGGACAGGCGCAGGTCTGTAGGCCAAAGATCATAGGTCATACCTCTTGTATTTCGGATTTCTACGCTCTTATTCCCCCAAAATAAAATTTTCTGACTCTCTCTTACAAGTTTCCCGCTTTTATTTGCCAGGAATACTGCACTCTAAAACTTTTTACTCAACCTGAGTATTTGTTTACTCCTTATGGTAGTTAAAAAGTCACAGCTCAGCTCTTTTGTTGAGTAAACTTGACTAGGTGGTAAGCAGTTTTACTCTTCCCTGTAGTAAACATTTTACTCAGTAAAAGAGTCAATATTTGACTCAACATTTGTTGAGTAAAATTTTACTCCGCTTTACTCAACGGTTAAGCTGTGATCTTTTTTACTCCACAAGGTGATAAAACTTTACTCAACCCACAAGGAGTAATATTTTATACTGTATTTGAGTAGATTCCTTGCTCAACCGTTGAGTAACATGTTTTGACTCAACTGATGTTGAGCACACTGTTTGTCCAACTGTTGAGCAACATTAATTTTACTCAATTGACATTGAGTAGTACTTTGAATGCAGGTATAAAGCAAACCATTATTTCATCAGAAAGCTACAGGTTGCTCACCGGGTTGAATAAAATGGCTTGTCCAGTACACTCGAAACTTCCAGATATTTTACCTTGATTTCTGTAATAGAACTACTCTTTCAAACATCAAAAGGACACAAGCAAGATTACTTAACTTTGGTAATCTTGGTATTTAAAAAAATAACACAAAATCTA
This sequence comes from Ophioderma brevispina, assembly GCA_023653785.1. Lineage (NCBI taxonomy): Eukaryota > Metazoa > Echinodermata > Ophiuroidea > Amphilepidida > Ophiodermatidae > Ophioderma > Ophioderma brevispina. Next base: position 195,105 of record JAMKCH010013331.1, on the reverse strand, counting down.
CAAGGACATATTTTCATAAGTCCCTGGTGGTTCAAAATCATGATAATGTAGATGCACCTGCACTTCGTGTAGTCGTATACGGATGTACATGCACCAGTAAAACAATAGGTTATAAATTTGTCAGATTAATTGTAAATACCATGCTGGCATAAGTACAACCTATATGTTTACTGAGCAATATAGCGAATCCACAGCGCTCACAGTATTACAGGCATCAAGTCACTCGGTGAAAGGTTGCCGAATTCATAAGCTTGATATCAGGAACCGTAGACATAGTCCGGTTACGCCGGAATCTCACCAACTTCACAATCATGACAAGTCCATTGCATCACCACAAGAATAATTATTATTATCTGATTATAACTTGTTGGTGTAAAATGTCAGAATGGCCAGCTGGCCAGCATTTCCGCGACACCCCAGCTTGTCATCAGCCGTTGATATGTCCGCGGCAATTTTTGGGCTGCACGTGTATGGGGTGTCACCGTTGCGTTAGATCAGACTCACCGGTGTAATTTTCTGATCCGTACTCTTCCAACTACTTTGTCCCGCAACGTGCGTTAGATTTCAAAACTGCTTTACTCAACAAGTATTGCCACAGTTTTGCTCTGGTGAAGAGTAAAGCGGAATGTGTTTTACTCCATGCTGATTATATTGACTCACCTTTACTCAACACGCTGTACAGTACTCACCGCACTAAGTAAAATAGTTTTTTAGAGTGTGTGCAAAGTTTTTCTTAACATTCCACTGCCTTTCAAATACTACGAGCAGACAGAGGTGACCTTCTACCCGATCCACTTGCCACAATTTGGTATGTGCGTAATGGTAATACCCATGCGCTGTGTGCATATTAAATTAGTTTCTTTGCATATTTACCTGATTGGAGCATTACTATCCAGGTGAACTAATTCTAACAGACCCAAAGTAAAATTTGATAAAACTTGGTAGTGGGTAGTGGTGTAAAGTATAACCATCACTATGACATCATTATTTGCATATTAATTAGACCATTCCATATTTACTCCCCGCCAGATGGTCTGCAGTTTTTAACTTGCGTTTTTTTCTTGGATATTCTGTAATATCTACGCACTTTCCACAATTCTCCAGTAATCGTGGATTTTTCCTCTTCGTATTGGAAATGACAGATAACTTAAAAATGTGACCTTTTGACAGACAAAAATTATAATTTTCGCCGAATCCGGGAGCAAAAACCTTTGTTTGTTGTTGATGTTGTTTATTTTTTTTTTCTTTTTGTTTGTGTTGTGTTGTTTTAATTTTTTGTTAGATCTGGCGCCCTTTGTATTAAAAATACGAAAGCAATTCTTGTTTTTCAGTTTGTGGCTGTTTTGATATCCGAAAACTTACAACAATACGAAGCAGCCTAGTTTACACCGTTGTTGGCTGTTTGATACTAGCCGACACCATGTCGAACTGATTCAATGTCATTTTCTTCTATATGAGTGTGATAATCATACTTTCATACTAATTAAATTGATAAATTATATAATTAAATTAATCCTCGCTTCCGAAGGGGTGAGGGGAGCTGTTACCGCTCTCTTCTATTCTTTTCGCTCTACTAAAACCACAACCCTTTTCCGTTGTCAATGAGTTAATTAATTTGCCAATTGAATTGACATCAAAAAAAAATACCGGGGTATAAGAAAGGTAAAGGGGTGATCCTAAAGTGATGGATCGGGTGTGGCAATCACCCCCCCCCCCTTCGGGTAGGATTATACCAACACGCCTAGTACGACACAGGTTATAAGCAATAGCTTAATTGATGAAATGGCATGCTATTGGGAACGTTTTCCATTACTTTCAGAACAGCATTAGAAAGGCTGATCTTTCAATTTCCTCTTTCCAATATTTGCAATTTGCATCATTTAAATTTGAGCGGGCTGAACTTTTTCCTTCAGTATGCCCAAACAGCGAGGCCAGTCAAGCCCTCCTGCTGAGAGGATGATTATCGCATTACCTCCCCGGTAAATGGGATCATGTGTGATTTTAATAACAAAGGCGGCAACGTGATAGGGTCTTTGAAACTAGTGTGATTCAAAACAGTTTTACCTTTCTTCTTTGAATTGTGTGTTCTAGTGTACCAATGTTTAAAAAATCTGAAACCGCCAATGGCGGTATGGCCGGATTGCTTTTTCTCCCTAGGGTATGTGCAGCTCGGGTATTGAAATCAATATGGGTGTACATTGTGTATGTATAGCCTAGACTTGACGCAAGAAGGGTCACCCAAAAAGTCCATACGCCAGTCTGCCTGCATGAAGGCACTTGAAGCTAAGTGGACTGTTGGACGCCAACCTCAACAAAACTCCATAGCGGGCAGTTAGGTTCCGCTAGGAGCTTATGAAAGGCATAGGTCTAAACACGTTCAGTCTATAGACTAAATTATATTGAGTTTGGATACTCTTAACTCATCTAGAAAAAAATGTACTTTTGGGGGAAATGTTTGACCTTTTTTGAAATTTCCCCACCCCCTGTCAGAACCAAGGGAGGACCCTGGGAATGGATTACATGGTTAGTAGGGGCTTGTCCCCTCCTACAATATACTGAAGTTTTGACTGATTCTTAGCTCATCTGGAAACAGTTATGGCACAAGTTTACTTTTTTGTGAATGGTTTATCTTTTTTTTACATGTCCCCACCCCCTGTCAGACCTAGGGGAGGTCCCTGGGGGAATGAATTACATGATTAGTAGGGGGGTGGCTGTTTCCTCTACAACATTTACCTAAGTTGACTACTCTAGCTCATCTTGAAAAAAAAGTTATGGCAAAATGTTTGAACCTTTTGTGGAAATGTTGACCTTTTTGACATTTCCCACCCCCTGTCAGCCCCGGGGGGACCCTGGGGGAATGGATTACATGGTAGTAGGGGCTTGTGACTTCCTACAATATATCTAAGCTTAGGTACTCTTAGTATTCTGGAAAAAAAGTTATTGTGGCAAAATGTTACCTTTTTGGTGAAATTTGGACTTTTTTGACATTTCCCAACCCCTCGTCAGACCCAGGGGAGGACCCTGGGGGAATTGGATTACATGGTTAGAAGGGGTTGTTACCCTTCTACAATATATCTAAAGTTAGGTACTCTAATTTGATCTGGAAAAAAAGGTTATGGCAAAATATGTAACTTTTTGGTGAAAGTTGACCTTTTTGACATTTCCCACCCACTGTCAGACCCAGGGGAGGACCTGGGGGAATGGATTACATGATTAGGTAGGGGTTGTGCCCTTCACAATATATAATAGTTAGGTACTCTAGCTGATCTGGAAAAACAAGTTTATGGCAAAATGTTTACCTTTTTGGTGAAATGGTGACCTTTTGACATTCCCCACCCCTGTCAGCCCAGGGGAGGACCCGGGGGGAAGGATACATGGTTAGTAGGGGCTTGTGCCATCCTACAATATATCTAAGTTGGATACTCTAGCTCATATAGAAAAACGGTTATGGCAACATGTACCTTTTGGTCGAAATGTTGACCTTTGGACATTTCCCCACCACCTGTCAGACCCAGGGGAGGACCCTGGGGGAATGGATACAAGTTTAGTAGGGGCTTGTGACATCCTACAATATATCTATGTTTGGGTACTCTACCTCATCTGGACAAAAAAGGTATGGACAAATGTTTACTTTTGGTGAAATGTTGAGCTTTTTGACATTCCCCACCCCCTGTTCAGACCCAGGGGAGGACCATGGGGGAATGGATATACATAGCTAGTAGGGGCGGGGGCCCTACAATAAGTATAAGTTGGGTAGCTAAGCGATCTGGACAAAAAAGTTATGGCAAAATGTTTACCTGTTTTGAGACAGACACACACACATCCTTACATTCATACAACACACATACCGACATTGCCACTTCATTAAGCCGGAGTTCAATCGTCCAAAAACAGGAATAAGGTTTCATGAATATCCTGATACGGGGTCCTGCCTTGTAATGCATGCACAACGAAAAGGGATGAACAAGGGGAGAAAACACGGACAAGTGCATGTTAAAAACATTCCATTAATTTATGGTACCACTTGAACACAAGATTCAAAAATTCAAGTGTATTTTTGACATACACTGTATACATTCCATCTTCATAACAAAACACTAATGCCCCTTTCCTTCTATTTTTCATAGAAGATGTGTTGTCAGATGTTACTTTCGATTATTTCTCTTCAACGATTGTGAATCGTTTCACCTTGATTCTAAAGGATAAAGGATATGAAACTGCTATCTTGAATAAAACCTATTGTCATATGATAAAAAATATTTAATACGGTGCGTAAGGTTAAGGAAATCCCTTCTCCTGCGGCTTCTTATCAAAATAATATCCATTATAATGTAATCAAATAGAACAATCCACTAGGAATATAAGACTACAAGATTACAAATTTGTTCATAACGTGAGATTCTTAGGGCCAAAACAGTTGTTGCAGTAATCCACCGACACTGGAAAAAAACCTGTTTACCACTTTTTATGCAGCTCGACCGACTCTAGAAAATCCTGCTGACTCAATTTGTTATGCAACTTAGCACAAAATAAAAAAAAAATTACCCTAACTAGCGCTCTACCGTGGATAAAACATTTCCTATCCCGCCTACCTGACTCCCTGAAGGAGAAGAAAGGTTAATACAGTGTCTTTAGGGAGGCGCTGTACTCGGAGCAGGCTGGCAGACAACCACGCAGGGGCGATGAAGTGAGAAGCAACCATGATCTGATGGCAGAGGATCAAATACAAATTTTAACTTACAAGTACATTCGTGAATCTTTTAAAGAAACATTACTTATGACTACCTTAGTACAGGCACAGCCATGTGACCTGGTATACCATATAATGTTTTTTAAATGGTTTTCTAGCCCAGTTTTTCCTGTGAGCATTTCGAGGAGGGGGAAACGCAAAAATTCAAACTGCCACTAAAAACACTAAAAACATCATATGTTAATTACTCAAAAGTTGTAATTTTTTTTTGCCTGTCACGTCAAAAACAACCCAGTGTGACCAATCAAAATGTGATTCATTAACACCTAATTAAGAGATTCATAGGCCGCCCATACAACAAAGCATCTGATTTTTGTCTACTTTGACCGTAGATGTAAATGATTTTATATATACCAATGCTTTAGCAATCAATATATTAATTGAAACAATTATGAATAGCTTTCAACAATTTTCTAATCAATCAAATCAATAAAACATTCACGATGGCTCCAAAATGGCAAAATTCATTACTACTTAAAGGCAAGGGCTGCCATGTTTGTGGTTATACACTATACTGCTTCAGGGCAATTTAAATATCATAACATGATCAAAGTGATTGATATCTGCAAGATGACATCCTAGATAGGCGTTCAATATGGCTGCAAATGTCAATCAATAAAGGTCAGTAATTCATTCACGCTGTATGCTAAAGATATATATTTCGTGGTTTTTAGTTGGATTAACACTTCCAAAAACACCAGTAAGGCTATCTTAAAGTGTCATTGGGACGTCATTCATCAAATATCCAACATGGATGTCAATGGACGCTTAAAACCTACCAAAAACAAAGAAACATATTTCTCTAGACTATTAGTGATCAGATTTTTCGCCGCTTAGTAAGTGCCATTTCCAGCCATATTGGATACCCATTTTGGATGCCATCTTACATGTATCGATTCCTCTGATTACCTAATGATGTGTACATTGATCTGATTGACTTACATAGATATACACAAACATTGCAATAGGTTAGATACAGCTACCAATTATAGCCATCTTAGAGTATCGGAAGCCATGTTTGGGTCCTATAATGACGGAATTTACTATCACATTTTTTGGAATTTGTCTTGTGATTTTAATTAATTTCTTGACTGCCAAAACACCAGGATCGATACCAAATTACCAACCTGCAGTCAAAAGTAGATCACGATCAGACACTTTATTGTATTGACGGCCATATTGAATTCATTGATTACGTGGTTACAGAATTATATGTTAATTGGTCACAATGAATGTCAAAAACAAGACAGGATGAAAAATCACAAATTTTGAGTGAACAAGAGATGAATGTTTTGTGTTTTGGTGGCCATTTTGATTTTTTGCGTTTTTACAAAAATGCTCAAGGTTGCTCGTCTGGCATCCATCGGATTCAGAATCAGCATAAAAAAATGGTCTAGAAACCGTTGAAAAACATTATATATCTAATAAAACAAGGTTGATATTAGGTATCAATGAATCTGTAGCCTGGACTAATGCACCTCCTAGACATCCTTCAGCTCCGCACTGCTAGAAGCAGGCAGCTCAGTCGGGGACAGTTCGATATTCCGACGTGTCATTGCTCCGAAAGGTTTTTTCTCCGAACGGTTATTACTCCGAACATACTGTTCTATGGAAGCTCATAATTCCGAAAGGTTTTTGTTCCGAAGGGTCATTAGTCCGAAGTTCAATAATCCGAAAGGTCGTTTTCAATTTGACATTTCCTTTCTTGGTTTTTCTCGTTTCCTTTTCCTTTCTTTCTGAATTTCTTTCTGTTTCTTTCAATCTTTTATAATTTCATTCTCTTTTCCTTTCAGTATAACTGCTTTCACTCTTCGGTTATAATGCACGGCGTCCTCCCAAATTTAGGTGAAATCAGTTTTGTGTACAAAAGCATAGACAAATTTGATTTTATTGGGGCTAAACGATCAATCTTTACAGGATTTTCGGCCAAAATAAGAAAGAAAATCACAAAGTTAAATAAAGGCCAATAGTCCGATCGCTAATAGCCTCGTCCTATCTGAAGAAAGTTTTTCCCCTCATTTATCCTGTGAAATCCTAGGGCAAAATGGTGTTTGGTTTTGAATGTTACGAGCGAAAACGTTCCCTTTTTTGGTCGAACAATATTTAATTTTACATATTAAAATCACGTTTTTTAGGTCACACATCAAAACGGATTGAAATATCGGCGCAAAACTCAACAGATGGGTTTTTGGGTTGAAGGCCATTCTATCAAGATTAAAACGTTCTCCACATCGACCTGCACCCGCTCAGTCATGATTAATGGCCCGGAAAACCATACCCTCAGCACACGTGGATTTAAATTTACTTGCCAAAAGAAAGCAAGTAAGTGTGGAGACTGCAAGTGGAAACAGCTTAGCGAATTACCTAATGTATACCACAATACATTCCATATGCACACCACCTACCTAAACCGCAACAGGTGCACACACACCTGAATAGTGTTCAAGAATGCATACAGGCTATGGATAGAAAATACATTTATTCCCTATTTTGCGCTCTCAACAAAATGACTACAAGTAAAATAAAAGAGCTTTGCTATGTCATTGGAAAAAGCTTTCAAGAGTAGCATGCTGTATTCATTTTAGAGTAAAACAGTATGAAGTTCATCTTTAAGGCCTCTTAAAATTAAGGTAAAAATTTTGGCATTCCCTATAGACACGAATTAAAATTCTCTAGATGCCTGAAGAAATGTTCCGTAAATGTTATTAAGAATTGTTGGCAATTTCTTTTCAGTTTTTTCACTAAAAATCGTTTGTTTTGTCTACTAGTGGTGGCAAACTTTTTTGGGACAGCACTAAGATCACCGCTGGCAAGTCATCCAGCAACAACACTAAGACGACTGCTGGAAAGCCATCAGCAACAACACTAACTAGGGCGCTGTTGGAAAGACAACCAGTAACAACATTTTAATGTTGCTGGAATGACATCATCAATAACACTGAGACCACTGCTAGAAAGACATCTAGCAACAACATTAAGACCACTGCTGGAATGACATCCAGCAACAACACTAAGACCACTGCTGGAAAGACATCCATCAATAACACTAAGACCACTGCAGAAAAGACATGCAGGAAAAGAGATTAGACCACTGCTGGAAGAGAATTAGATTTGAAAAAGAACTATTAAGGACCATTTGATGGAATGGACATTCAGCAAAAAACACTAAGATAACCGATGGAATGACACATTCAGCAACAAGACTTAAGACAACTGCTTGAAAGACATCCAGCAATAAAATAAGACCGCTGCTGGAAAGACACGAAGCAAAAAACTCTTTAAGACCACAGTAGAAAGACACCCAGCAACAACATAAGGAGTGTTGGCGTCCGAAAATGTGCACTTTGCCTAAATGAATAGTCAAAATGTTGAATAAGGTGTGTCTGAATTTTAAATTAATCATAAGTGTGGACTAGTAACCAAACCCCCCTATGGGTCTGTGTAAGATTTTTGGCTTGTTGCCATTTGTTATAAATTTCTGCGGGTTTGAGGTGGTGGAAGGAGGAGGAAACTAGGTGTGGGCGTGTTGAATTGAAAACACACAAATATATCCGTGCTCTGTAGCTCAAAATTCAAATTTAATTTATGAACTTTTTCATTTGGTTTGAAGAGGAATTGTCATACATCTTTCAAGATAACCAGTAGTTGTATAGCCTATAAATTGACGTTTGATGAGTCTGAGGTCATTTGTGACACTATAGTATATGGGGAGTTAGTTTATTTGTGTGGTGTCAGACTAAGACCTCTGCGGGGGAAGCTGGAAAAGCATCCGGCACGCAACAATAAGACGGCGATGCTGAGGACATCAAGCAAAATAAGCGCAATAGCGCTTTGCTGTCCGGTAGCTAAATTGAACCTCGATGACCGGGGGCTCAAAAAAAAGAAACCTCAAGGCCCTCTATTCACGAAAAGAAATAAAAAGGTAAACGCAGTTAAATGTTGTTGTGTGACGCGGTCTGAAAAGTGCGTTCGGCCGCCGATTTGAAAATTTTGCACACTTTGTCATTTTATCCACGGATTGTTTCAGTAGTCTTTAGCCAATACATCATTACTCCAATGCTAATTCGTTGTTTATAATTTATGTTTGTTTTCGGCAAAAAGAAGTTAAGTTCTATCTTTGAATAAGTTTCAATATTAGAAAATTTCAAGATCTTGCCCCATTGTCTTTAACTGCGATGCTCTGGATAACCCCCCCCGCCACACACACAACACACACACACGTTGGGGACGAAGTTGGCTTGTGATATGAAGACGGAGCAGGCTTGCGTTCTCTTTTCCATTTCATCATGACTTCTAATCATTCTTGTCCGTCAGATGCTTGCAGAGGGAGGCTGGTTATTCTGTTGCAAGATTCTTAGATTTGACTCCGCTGGACTTCGCCCTAGTGGGAAACATAAAGAGTGAAGTGTATGTAAAGGAACCAACAGCAACTTGCCAGAACTTCGCAATAGAATAACCGCTGCCTTTGCAAGCTCCGACGGACAAGAAGAGTAGAAGTTCGATATTGAATGGAAAAAGAGAGCGAAAAGCTGCATCCGTCCGTCTTTCTGGTCTTAGGGGCAGTCAGTTGGGGGGGGGGGGGGTCAGCGCAAGTTAAAGAAGATCAGGGGACCGATCTTTGATTCTAATAATTGGAAACTAACCCTTTTCAATATGCAGAACTGATCGGGTCGCAAAAACAAAAGAAACATAAACGAGCAAAGAAGTGTGCTTGGAGAAGGTGCATTGTCTAAAGAACACCCTCAGACAGTTAGGTAACAATCCGGGGATAAAATGAAAAAAGTGGTACACAATTTCAATCGGTCATAACTTCGGGCAATATGTGTCCTTTGGAAAGTTTTTCGGGTTCTGTCGAAAACTAATGAAATGGCAACTTTCAGATTATAGTATTCTTTGTATGTTTCTTGGAAAATAGAGGGCGCTGTTTGAGGGTTTCGTTTTGAGACACCGGTATTTTTTAAAATGAAGCATTTGATTGTTTAAAATCACTGAACCATCTAAGATTTTTTTTAATCAAAAAAATGTATATAGAAAAAACATGCAGGGAAGGACTCATATCGGGGAAATTATACATTTCAAGTATTGGTTTATACTGGACAATCTAATCTGTTCGATCATATATAGAGGACATTTGATAGTGGATATAATCCAAATTCGAATGAGACTTATGAGGTCAACATTTCAGTTACAACAGCAACCCAAAATCAAACGAACTTAAATAGACGGATTTAGGATTTAAAATATATATTTGATTTGGAGTAATTTAAATCAATCATAGTCATATATAATATTATATCATGTATCATGTTACGCATAAGATCTGCTTAAAGGGAAGGAAATCAAGGAAACCTTGCATGGCGGTCAATGAAACTTCCATATTTTGTAATGTAAAATCATATAGAATGGACAACAGCACTCAAAAAAGAAAGTGATGAATGAATGAATTTAACCTGTTGGAGTATAGAGTGAGGTTTTTCCATGGTTTTCCTACAGTAATCAATTCGATTTCTGAAAATTGGTCAAATGCAAATTATTGATAAGAATTATTTCCTCGGTGGTATTACAAAATGACAAATGCACAATTTTAGTCAATTTTGAGATTTTAGGATACTGGATTAAATATCTTTTTTTTTAAATTAGGCCAAGTCCTACAACTCAAAACTAATTCATTAATTTACTAGTTAAAAAAGTTGACGTATCGCTCAGAAATTATACATTTCTTTTTCATACTGATGTATACACTATATGTCATTATAGTAAGTATGTGCATACGATACGAAAATACCTTTTTTCATTATTAATATCACAAGGCAATGAAACCATATTGTAAGCATTTTACATCTGCATTTTCTTTGTTTTTAAATATGGGGATAAATTTCAATGCAGTTACTTTGAAGTAATGGAGATTATAACGATACTATCATTTTAGACTGGCATCCTCATCAAACCCGATGTAGAAGTAATTATAGTCCGGCGTACTCACAGTCCGGCTACAACGGTAAGGAATAGGGCACTCAATTCAGTTGACTCTTCACGCAATATAAGTGTCACGCTTTATTCCGTTATCGTCTATGGGGCCCGGACTATGGCTCCGGCCGGACTATAGTTGCTTTCACACTGAAATTCAAACATTGTACTTCAGGCTTGCAGTAAAATATTGATCCCACAAGTAAAAGGTGGATTGCCGGGAATTAGCAGGTATTACGATAGAATGGTTGTGAGCTGATGACTTGTGTATGCTTTCAATTGCTATAGGGTCCCAGTCCATTCGATAAAGTGTTCAAAAAGTCGTTTTTGTGTCGCCCCAACGTCATGCACAGTTTTAAAGCTTGTTTTGGCCTTAAGAATGAATGTTTATGAATAAAATAGATTTGGAGTTATGTTTTCAAAATGATCCGGACTATAATTCTTGCTTGACCCCTTACAAATAGAAATTGACCTTTGTTACCATTTTAGCCATTTTTTACCCTATAACTCCAAAAACCATTGGTCATAGATGGTACAAACGATACATTTGTGGAATACTTATTACGAGAGGACCAATATGGCATACATTTTCAATATGATTGGAGCATTTTAACAGTTGACACCCTATGTGTAAACTTAAATTGGCATCTATTGAAAAAGTGACACACCAATTTGAGAGTACTTACCTACATAGCGTTGCATAAGGGTCCATACTAACTACCAAAAGTGTAAAACCTTTCGTTAGTGAGGGGTAAACGATGATGTTTGACCGGTCCTAGCCCTCCCACCTACAACATGTAATTCGCCAGGTTGCTAAATTGTGTTTGTAAACATTTATGTCACCTCATTATAGTAGATTCAACCCATCGTGTCACCGAGCAAAGTTTTGTACAGGTCGATAGTTGGGAGAGGAGGCAGAGAAAAAAGAAAAATAGTTCTTTTATATCACTCTGTTGGTGTCCACGATGTTTCAGTAGGTGAACAATAAGACGCTCTATTAATGCTCTTTACTATCACAATGGTTTGCTGCACAAGTAACTTTTTGTTTTTGGGACTGTCCACACATAGGGAAAGGTTGTAAATTGTTCTCGGAATACAATCAAAAGCAACTGAAGCAATCTAAAAAGTTAAGACTATGTGACACCAGGTGGAGTATCGTGGTTACACGTTGCAACTTGGATTTAAGGTTTCCATATTAAACGTGTTGTTATGCGCTATCAATTTTCATTTACAAACAAAAAAACAAAGCACAACTTCAACAAAAATTTGCGGGACGTTTTTTTTTTAAATACGGGACCGGGGGGGGGGCGGCAAAGCCAAGAAAGATAAGCGTCGTTTTGTTTGCCGTCCCATAGGTTTGCAGTAATCACGAAAACTTGACAAATGTTCTAAAGTCGGAAAATATGGTTAATATCAATATTTTTCCACTCAAAAATGCGTTGGAGTGAAGAATCAACTTCCAGGTAAGGATTTTTTTATGAATAACGGTACAAACGGGATCCATTGAACGAGGACGGTTTTGACCTCAGTTCAATCGCAGGGTCACCGCTATTTATAGATGCGGATATGTACAGGCCCGGGTACAGTTTCGCCTATGCACCACCGTGGATGATTCGTTGAAATGCATGTAGCAATCCGCTATTGTCGGTCTTTTAACAACCATTTGATGATAGTTTTGCAGCACAATTATGCACAACCGACTAAAGCAAGGCAATTAGATCGGTCGCGACTCCGTACGGGAATTCCCACTGACCACTCACTGATCTATTTATAAAAGCGCACAGAGACATCGCTTCGGCAGTTTTGAGCAATGAATGAAGCTTGGCAGCCACCGCCTGCATACTGAAAAAGATATGGTGATAATAGCTGTGTAACATGAAGCATGCACCGAAAACGTTGATCGGACTGGGGGAAAATAAACGAGGAAAAAACAAAAATCAGGAATACTGAAAAACGTTTTTTATCATTACATTACGTAAGTTTTAAAATTCGTTTTATTTTTTTTTATTATGTTTTATTTCTTTGCTGTATCTCACTACGAGCTGCGGAAAAGCGGGGGATTCCACAAAGTACTTTCGCGAAAGGTTATGCTGGTCTGGTAACCACTTGAATAATAGCATTATAATTTTCTATGTATGTACCTATTTCATAGATATAATCTTTGCTGCCCTACAGTGAACTAAGGGAAAAAAGTTATCTCTATGATATTACTTTTATCCAGGTTTATTAGAACTGTTGCTCTCCATTTCCCAGTGGTCATTGGTTTGTCCTCAGGTCCAAACGGGGTTTTATAACATCGAAGCTATCGACCAGGATCTGATAAATCAACTCTAATCTATCTGGATATTTGGACATCCCAATTTGCAGGTAGTTCTATTTTGAAACGATACGTCATTTTTTTTGTTTAGTCTTTTTCCGAAGCCTTTTAACCTGGAGGCCAGCTGTAAGTTATAATGCGCGAGACTACCACAACAAAACAGCAGAACCATAGTGGTTTACAGTGAATGCAAAATGATTGGAACGCACGAGAAATTAAAAACGACACAATACTCTAGATAAAATAAATGTAACAGATCTAATATTTATATCTATGATTGGAGTTCAGTTGCTTATGAGATTATGTGTTTTTACATCAATACTTTATTTTCTTAAAAAGGGTCCACGGTGCCGTATTGCACGTGATCGTAACCAATGCATTTAAACACCCCGACGACACGACTTCAAAATAATAAGAAAGATAAATTATTCAAAATATAATTCATGTACCTATGATGAAACCATATATATGAATGAAAGAAATCAAAAATTTACATGTTAAACACAAAAAAAGCTGGATATCAAATCAAATTTTCAAGATGTATCTTCAGATTATTCAAACCTAAACTAGCGGGACACAGCACTTGGAATACATAGTAAACCACATGACATAAGACGGAGTTATTTGTAGTGTATCAAACTGAATTAAAGCAAATATGCTTACCCGTTGATTAACCAATTTAATCTTAGATTGGTGTTTTCTTGAAAAAACACGACGAATACGAAAACGCCTTAGTATGGCATTCTATAAAACAGAAATTTATAGAGACAACAAAAATATTAAAGAGATACCCCAAAATTATGTTGATTATACATGTTCATATTGGAGAGTCGTATTCCCCAAAACGTTAGGATCACTCAATTTACTAAGATTTTACTTCAACATAGCACATGCACCCCATATGTGAATTAATTTTATAGGACCATGTCACTTTGGGCATTGTGGGGCCACTTATTACCCAACGTTGTGGGTTAAAAATTGTCGATATGGTACAGATTGACAAAAGTTAGATTTTGATATGTGAACGCCATGACCAGGAGCTTTGGACCCAACAAAAGTTACAAGGTTTATGCTAAATTAAAATTTCCTCTCATAGTTAGGTTCCAGACAAAAGCTCTTAATCAAAGTACCAAAGCTGTTGTCTTCGTGAGTATCAGTTCACATTTCGTCGCGGGCTTTCATCACACGTTACGGATCTTATCTCACAAAATACGTGTTCGAGGGAAAGAAAAATCGGCAATTGAAAATCTTCCCTCGTAAATACCTCGAAACATGCTGATTGCGGCATTTACAACCAGGCAAAAAGGATATATCATCAAGAAAAACACTTCAGAGTTTTGTTAGATTCATCTGTAAAATAAATGATGCTTATCAAGTGATACACTTTCATATGACTGTAAACTTATAAATCAGTAGTGGGGACGAAGATTTGTTTTTGTTTTTTGTTTCCCAAAAAACGATGTCTGAGATAGAATACTGATAGACCAGTATGTGAAGTATTCATCACCGTATTATAAAAAAAAGGCGCAATTGTTGTTGTTCAGTGCATCACATAGTGATTCTACGCATGGCACAAAAAGTATATCGGCATGATTTTTGCATCAGTATTGTGCCAAAGTCAGACCATTTGAAAGTTTCCGAGAATACATTTCGTTGCCTATGTCTTGCTCTATCATTTAAAAAAAAAAAAAAAAAAAAACGTGCAAAACTGGCTGAGATAGAGTGCCCGAAAGACGCCAAAAACCCCCCACCCACCCCCCCAAAACAACGTTGCAGTTTTGGGATTTTCAAATGTGGTCACTCGTGTGGCTACATACGTCCACAATAATATACGTGTATTGAATTTACACAGAGAGGTTTTCCGACTGAATGAGGAGAAAGCCTAATTGCAATATTGATTGTGGTACACGTGTTCGTGTCCCAGTACCGGCAATGGTCCATTGAAAAATCCAAAAGTGAAACTTTTGGTTTTGGGGGTTTTCCGTCTTTCGGGCGTTCCTATATCAGCCATTTCTGCACGATTTTTGCAAGCCAGGTAGTGACATGAAAGAACAACCAATACCGAATTTACTCAAAATGTAAAAAAATATTGAGATGAAACAGTGTGTGATGCACAGCCGACATTTGGATATAACAAAATAAAAGACAAGTTGTCTTTTGTAAGACATTTTAATCAAACATTTAGATGTTCAACCGGACATTATTTATAGGTTTCTTCTTTCAATTAAATTCAACAGAGGGAACTCACCTGTCAACATGTGAGGTGAAATGGTGTATTGGAAAAAGTTTTTGAATATCGATGAAGATTAGTTCATCACAACTTGTATCACTACCGCTGGGACCAGGGGGATATTGAGTCAACATCCCACAATGCCACGAGTTTGCGGGAATTTCACTCAACCAGGTCATGTGGATCGTACCAAACACAATTCTTAACACATAGAAACCATTAGAACTGTTACATAATTTTACCCCAACAAGGTCATGTGATCACAGGATTCTATTAGCATTATCACGATTATATTGTGGTTCTTAAACTTCTGACACTTTTTTTACCTCTAAGTACTGCCATGGTTTAGTACAGTTATAGGATGTAGGCTATGCATCATGGGATTGGTTCAATAAACCCCTGCTGCGCTGGGACAAGAACAGGAAGCCAGAGGCCGATATCTGTAATTAGGTCTTTTCATGTACCTGAAAAGTTTTTATTTCTTTATTATTTATTATTTATTATTTATTATTTTATTATTATTTGCTTTGATTCCTTTGATGGGCTTTCTGTCATTTACTGTTTTTGTACTTGCATTTCCTTTTGCTACAAACTCTGTGCTTTTAACCTTTTCATGAAAATATTCAGATTGGACGCCAGGTAAGGGTTGGTGGTACAAGTTATTGGTGGACGAGTTTATTCCCTTATTTTATTATAGGTTTTCCCGCTCGCGTTTCGCACATGTTCATCAGCATCCACAATTGTTAGTCACATTTCGTCCCACACAATCGAAAAATGACATTTGCAAATCCGATTTCGTCTTCGACATTCCAATAGTGTGATCCACCGAGTTCAATCTAAGGTCATTCAGTTTCGTCCCGTCCTATGAATTTAGTCCGACCTTCAAAACGGCGATATAACGGGTAGTTTGATTACGTCTTTGGTCATTGGGTTTCAACTTTGGTCTTTTCAATTCCGTCAGGTGTTTTTCAGGGCCAAAACCAATATATTTTGTGCAACTTGATGGCACCAAAATCAGCCATTTTGTGTTAAGAAGCCAAATATTGGCTGCTTGCATCAACTAAATTAAAACAGTAAAAGCTGTTTTTATCATTTTGACATGACTAAAATTAAAACTGCATTAAACATAAAATACGAGCCAAATTTAAATTGACCTGATGTGTCCCTACCACAAACTTTAGAATTTGATTTACAATCCATGTATTTAGAGTGCAACCCTCTCTTGATTGATACATCACAACATAATTGCCGTCATAACGTCACTTCCTATCTGTTTCAAATGCTAGCCTTGAACCATGCAGATAACCCGCCACAATGGCAGGCCTATACGAGAAATTGAATATATTTTTATGAATCCGGGTGACCAATGACGAAATATCGGTTGGCCATATACGACCAATTGTATGACCCGACTAAATTTGAATTACACGACGAATCGGTGCGACCATTGACGATTAGAGTGCACAGGGTTGAAGTTTGTTTGACCAAAGACTAAATCGAGTTTTCAAATTTACAGTTTCGATTTTTTGGACGATTGAACAATCAATGGTTGAATTCGGATGAACATTGTGCGAAACTAACGGGAAAACCTATATAATCATTTTAGGTCCATTGTCCCTTAGCTTGGAACGTTACATGGTATAGAAAACCCATTCAATGACTCTTTGCTATCTAACAAAAAGCAGCAGTGTTTCACTGCGACCCAAGGGCGTATCCAGGGTTTTGGAGACGGTGGCCACGGATTTGATGAATGATACGTGCAAACACCCGTAAATGTACCAAAATAACCGAAACAGTAATAGTACCGACGGAGGAAATCCAGAAGGGCACAGCCCCTCTGCCCCACCCCCGCTGGCTACACCTCAGTATCTAAGACTTAAAGGGGTGGATTTCCAAAACTCAACCAGCGATCGCTCGCGATTGTGGCCAATTTGGACCGGTTTGACGTCGGTTCAAACCGGCGGCTAACGTTTGAGGCCTCCCGTCCCCTATAATTTTATACGATACTGGAATATTAATAAAAGTATGACCCCTTAATCAATAAAGAGGAGGTGTAGGTTCTTCCCACAATGCAATTTCTCCAATACAATAAATTGCATGGTTGTCACATGAATTTGAATTTATATGACCAAGGGATACTTAAATGAACAGAATAATCCCAGTTATCAGTGTTACTTTTAGTCACAAGAAATTAGGTGGACATCAGTGCACAAAAAATTGTATGTTCTTTTCTGAAGAAATGCATGTGGGAAGAACACTAGAACTCTATGTTTACCCAATAGGTACAAGGCAACCTACTTCAGTCATATAGGCCAAGGAAAGCCTATTTCGCTATTACTTTGGAATTAGCGGGCTATATTGTTTAAAATTTGTAGACAAGAGGCAGTTACCAAGTCTGTGAACGACCCTTTTACAACCCCTGTGTTTTACGGTGTTCTGATTCATCTTCCCGCAGACAAGGGACAAGGGCCAGTCTTTAACACGACTCTTTTCAGACCCACCACCTACCACTAGGTAAGGATGCGCAGGTGCTTGCCTCTGAGGAAAGCTTGACGGGTCAAACTTACCCGACTTCGAAATCTCATAATCATAATATTTTGATAACCTTTGTGAAAGGAAATATGTTCCGGCAGGATTCATAGTCCGGGCTCCATAGACGACAACGGAATCAAGCGTAAAACTAATGTTGCGTGAAGAGTCAACTGAATCGATTGCCCTATTGTTCACCATTGTAGGCGGACTGTGTGTCCGGGAGACGTTATCTCCTGCCACACCGGTCGTGGAAGCCTAACATTAAGTGTAATATGTATCTCTAAAATTACGCTAATGCGATATTGTGTTTCACCACCACCTGGGAGCAAAAATTAAACCTACAACCTGGGAAATAAATACTTAATCCAAAAATCAACAATAGCAGGAAGCCTATTTCAGAAATTGTGCTCTCGAGGGAACCAAAATGGGATTAGCTTGATATCATTTTGATTAATCTATGTTTTGAAATTGTTGAAATATGCTGCCTTTGCTCAATATCATAAAAATCTACTTTTCATCCGTAGCCAGTATTTGTTTTCGTACGTTGAATCGTTTGACAATTTAATATATATATAGTCATGTGAAACTTATTAAAATTAGAGGCAGTAAGGTACTTGCTCCCTGTCAATATCACCCCAGTTCGTTGATGTATTGTATGCTACTCAATGTGAGTGCATCATTATAGAATGAGGAGGAAAGAAAAAAAATCGTTCCAAAACTATTACGATGCGTTAGTGTCTATGCTACAACGATAGTCCAATCATTTTGTTGCATGGCATTACGTTTCGCTATTTATTACAGATTTAGGCCTTCTGTTTAAAAATATGAAATTCATTTCAAGATATCAATTTGGGAAAACCATTTCAAATGGCTTCACCTCTGTCGGATATCTCGAGTTAGGCTTACAGTGCTCACGGAACTAAAGGTGAACTATTAAAAAGAAAATATGTTATTGATTAAGCAACTAACATGTTTCAATTTGATCTAAAGATATTTTAAAATAATTATTCAATAATTATTTTGATATTTTAGAGGGTATTAATGCCTCTAATTTTGCTTTATATTTACCAATTAAAATAACAACCCTTGAGATAACTAAGGTGAACCATAAATAATTATCATTTTCTATATTGAACAAAGATTATCTTGGGATAAGGTTCCTTACTTCCGGATGAGGAAGCTTTATCTCGGGATAAATGTTGTTAACGCCTTATCTTGAGTTAACACATCTGGAGTTAGCAAAGCTAAATTCCGAATAACGGGCCTCGTTTTGGATATACCGCATATGTTTGAACCAAAAAAAAAGTTCTTATCTACAGTTTACAAAGCTTAGCTCCCAAATGACGCGACGGGAGTTGCAATTAGAACTAACAAATAACGGGCATCTAGGGTAGTTTAGTATTAG
Source organism: Ophioderma brevispina (assembly GCA_023653785.1). Lineage (NCBI taxonomy): Eukaryota > Metazoa > Echinodermata > Ophiuroidea > Amphilepidida > Ophiodermatidae > Ophioderma > Ophioderma brevispina. The sequence continues at coordinate 175,904 of JAMKCH010013331.1, read as the reverse complement.
CATATTATTATCATTTATTAAGCATTATGGATTCATTATTGCGTTATTATTATTAAGATTATTATTATTATTGTTGGTGTTATTGCTATTATTATTATTGTTATCCTTAATTATTATATAACTGCAGCAGAGGACCGTTGAGTATGATTTCCCTTATTGTCAAAGAGCATATTATACAACTCAAGACAGATGAAATCCCTCACATATGAAGCATAACCAGAACAAATGGGAAAAAATCAAGACTGAAACAAATCACATAGGTATGTAGTACTATGTGCAGATTAATTTGGTGTAATGTTTCAGAAACTGAATGTCAATTTTCCTAATCGAACTCATAATGGTTTTCTATTTACCCCTGTGATAAACTTCGCTTTTATACTTTACATTAAAAGGATTAACTCAGAGATCCGGGAGCAGATGACGCTATTAGATAACCTCATGCGTCGTTAAACGATTATTAAAGGCTTACTCACTATTTTTGAATATGATTTTGGTGTGTATTATTCAAAATAGTTAATGTCCAATTCAAAAGTTTGAGCGTAATTGTTTTTGTTTCTTTCATGCAGTAAACATTGTGTGTAGTATGTGCATAGGATACTGTGTATAACAAAATTCTGTATCGGAAAATTATAACACGTTGTGATTTTCTACATGAACGACTACTCCGATTGGTTAGCTATTTCGCACGGTGATTAGTATGCGGGAAAATTATGTATATGCCAAAAAAAAACACGTTTGTTGAAATTAAGGGCCCTCTTCTGGAAATCTGGAGTCAGCCTTCAATGGGTCGATATACATATGTGCAGAAATGGAAGTAAAACCGGCTGCCAGTGTTTAAAAATTTGAATCTCATTCAATTACGTGTTTTAGTAGTGTCGTACAGGACAATAATGATAAAAATATCGATCTAGGTTCTTATTAGGTTGCGTTTGGTTTCTTATCATCTGCAGGCTGTTAGGATACCTTGTTAAAGGCATGCAAAAATGATTTTTGATGATTTTTTTTTTCAATTTTTGATTAGCAAATCACTGATAGTGCCTGACTTTAGTAGTCAATGTGGCTTACGCTGAAGAGGGTGTTGTAAAATGTAAATGTTCAGATATCCGACTGATCACAAGCAAATCGACATTGCTATCCCCGAGATGTTATGTACGGAGCGTCTAAAAACAACAAAAACAAAAACTAACGAAAACAAAACAACAGCAGAACCAAAAATAGAATTTGGGCGTTTCCCAGTGGGTGTATCGGCTTCGCGATCATATATAAAATATCCCGGAATGAAATCCCCTAAATGCCATTGTTTGTGCCAATTTTTCAAAAATCACGGGAACGGACCCTTGCATTGTGCTTACGGGGAAAGTGCTCCTCCTTTTTTGCGGTGATCGTCAGGGTGCTAGTCGGTTTCTTCTAGGGATTATAATAGAATATGCTAGCCTTTTAGGTGAAATTTTATAACTCCGACGGTGTCAGTTGTCACGAACCTTTCGGTCAAACTAGACCCGGTATAAGCTTATCGACCACATATGTCGGACTAAGCGCTAAGTCGTTTAATGTTCTGCACACTACCAATTAAGTACGATACTGAAACCGACCCCCCCCCCAATTAGATCCGATCAATGCGAGTTCTCACTGGTACTTGTATCCGATACTAATACCGACAGAAGTAGTTAGATCGGTAATACGTGACTTAAGTCCGACCGCGTGGACACGACTTATGCCAGGTCGACAGGTGATAGCCACTGAATAGATTTTTCTGGATTGCTATGCACAACCACACACTTGATAAAAACGATGGATAAGATGCGTATTGTATTGTGTCTAAACATGTTGCCATATGTATCAACAAAAATAGATTTGACGGTTCCACAGGGGCGTGCTTCGCTTTCGCGATCACTAGATTCATATAGTCTTAAATACCTTAAATGCCATTTTTTCCACTTTTCAAAAATCACGGAGGAGACCCCTGCCTTGCGTTAACGGGGGGGAAAAGTGCTCCTAGATCTAGTAACACAAATACCGTACCTCCCTTTTTTTGCGTATAATCGTCAGGTGTAGTCACTTTACTCTGGGCCGTGTGGGATATAGAATATTCTAGCACAGTCTTGATCCTTATTCCACATGGCATGCTTTTGACACAGATTTAAAAGCCACTGTCAGGGATTTCCTTGGATTAGCATAAGGATTCGTATTAATCAGAAAGAATGTCCCTATTACCAGGTGGAAGGTGGATTAAGGCTATGATGTCATAGCGCATGGATAGCACTAAATTAGATATTTTCCTGGATTTGCCTATAAATGATACAAAACCCACACACTTCAGACTTGTTTTCCAATATTTGAAATGATGGATGAGATACGTATTTTATTTTTCCAGACATTATTTCAAGCCACAGAATTCGTTCAACTCAATATTGTATCAGAGAGTATTCCTTCGAAATTTAAATTATATAAAATTACCCAGGTTAATTCTATCGTTTTCTCTTTTTAATACAACTTTCTATTCGATGAATTCTCTGGTTGTTGTATTTTTCATCTACTTACTTACCTTATACTTTTGTTCATCTTTCCCTTATTTTCCATTTCCATATCTCTTCTAGTTATCAATTCTCGTTATCAATTCTATTTTCTCTATACCCCTTCCCCCTTCTTCATACCTTTTAAGTTATTTCTTTTTTCGCTTCTGCAAAACACGAGTTGTATTTAAAAACATTGCGCACCTATTTTGAGGCCGCCATATTCACTAATCCACGTGAGGCAAGTTTTATTATCGACGTCAAACACGTCGATAGCGACATGGTATTATTAGTCACTTTATTGGACGGCTATCATCAAGTTCACGCACGATTTGCTGTACAATTGTCTTCGATATTCAATAATGGACAACTTGATCTTTTGACATAAGTAAGCCTCATGATTAAAGGGACTCTCCAGTGTTTTTTTTTCTTAAATTATTTGGGATCGGATTTATATCCAGATAAGATATTCTCCTATTTTCGTTTTTTTTAATTCTCTTCAAGACTACTACACATATCCGAAAAAAATAGGCGGATCATGCAATAAATCCTTTAGAAATCTTATTTATTTTATTTTTAATGTTATTTATTTGCAACATCTTTACCCAGGTGAGCCCGATTCAGCCGAACTGATCTAACACGGGGCCCTGCAAAATATACAGATATCTACCAAATTTAAAAATATCAAAGACTACTATTAACATACCATATATAACATTCACACGAATATCAGTAATTAAAGACACCGATAAAAAACAGAAAATACCAAACCCTATTTAAAAAAACATACCATCTACACTGCAAATGAAAGCTGATTTAACCCTCGTCTACCTGAGCCATTTTTGTAACAAAACTCCCGAAGGGGGGGGGGGGGTGGTTACCAACCCTCCTGTGATTTTCGTTACTGAACACCCGATTCCTGTAAATTTGGTACCAAAGGGATATCTTAGAGTTTCTTCTTTCTATTGGTACCAAAATAAGTACTAACATCCCCATTATGACGTCACCATGACGTCATATGTTGAGGAAAGTACGAAATACTGAATATAGGGTGGAAAATTGATATTTCGCAATTCTAGCGACTCAAACACCTTATTGTAGCTCTAAAATGCTGTCATTATATAAAACTAGTCATTTCCCTTCAAGTAGAGTCAAAAATCGCATGAAAATCTGATTTTCCTAACCGCTTTGGTGAAAAATTGAATTTTTCACTGTGTGTGTCTATGGAAATGGCAGTTTTGCTGACATGCGAACTTTATGACGTCATTGTGACGTAATGCTAGGTATGTTGGTACTCATTTTGGTATCAATGGAAAGAGGAGGACCATAGCTATCTATTGGTACCAAAATGTCTGTGATGTTTCTGTGTTGTGTTAGGCATGTTGGTACTTCTCTTCCGGGGGGTGGTCCCCCCCCCCATCCATCACTTGGGGATCACCCTGTATCTTACCTATACCCCGGTGGATGTTTGTTTTTGGATTAAAATGAGCGGAACATGTCAATTGACAATTACCTTAAATAATTTGGCACCAAAAAGGGGGGTTTTAGCAAGCCGGGGAAAAAACCTGAAGGGGGGGTGGTAACCACCCCCCCACCCCTTCGGTAGACGAGGGTTAAAAGATCCAATGTTACTACCATTGCACGTAGGTGGTAGAGCTAACTGGCCAGCAGCTGCTCGTCTTGTATTAACATCATGTGTAGCTGAGATATATTTGAATTTATTGGCAAGATATTCTGGCGCTGGCCCATTAAGAGTTTTAAATTACATAAGAGCTTTAACACTTACGTGTATGGGGGGGTCACGTGTACCAAAAATTTTGTTTTTCGTGCGCCATTTTTAGCGGTAAATTATGTTTGCCCTAAATTTTGTGCAATTGCCTAAATATCAGTTGCGCATATTTTGGTGAAAAAAAATTAAATCGACCGTGGCTTTATTATGCTAATCAGCATAATTAAACAATTTGTTTTGCCCCTTAAAGCGAACTGGAGTAACTTTTTTTTATTATTTTTATTTCAGCAAAGTAAAATGTATTCATATTCTCCTATTATGAGCCAAATTTTATGGAATAAGTCCTTTGGGAAATTGCTTTTCGGTTTGGGCAAGAAATTGGTTGCCTTGCAAAATCGGTTTTTGGACCGCCATTTTAAATCGGTTGACCGATTTTCATTTTTTCCGTGTTGTTGGTCGTGCTGTGTACCCCATTACTGACCATAGTTTTTGGTAAAAAAATTCACCGGCAAAGTGGTTATCTGGGTATCCATCCCCTTAACAATAACGGATGTTGCAAACCTTTACCACTTAAGTGTTAAAATACCCATTTCGTGTATACAGTCACTTCCAACAAGAACTTTCAATTTGTGATATTGTTCTTTTAAGAAGTTCTATAATATCGTATTAAAAAACACAGGGCACGATTGGTTGGAACAAGCATTCAAAAAGACGGAAGCAACGTTAAAACAGATGTCAAAAAGTTTCCAAATTTTGCCTGATTTGGTAACCGTGTGTCCAAAAAAAACGCAAACTTGGTGACAGGCGCTATAGTTTTGAACAAAGCATGTGACTACCTTCTGTCTTTGTGTAAGTAAGAGGATACTGTTAGCTAATACCCCTGAAAGTTCATAAGGTAGGGTTAATATTTTTTAAAATGTGACCCCAGAAATCAAGCATCCTGCAGGACCCATTTACCATTGAGGCGCTATTAACAACAAACCACGCCACTGTACGTTTTGCCCCCAGAACCACGCAATATGAATCTCTAAGTCTAACCACCGTTTTTCCCCTTTTTAAAAGATAGGTGCTGCAACAACCTCATTAACATATGATGTTTCCATTGGTAGTATATTAACATAGAATGTTTTCCATTGGTAATAACAGTTAAAACACACGATCCTGACATAGATTTGGAAAGATGAGCACAAACTCTTCGTATTGTCCAAAAGACTGCATTGGAATAGAGCTAATCATTCATTCATTTTGTGACGGCACACCAAGAGTTATCTAACCTAAAATTTAATGACCGAATGAATATACTAATATTGTTATTGAGTTTGGTTGAAAACTCGGTTTTTACTTTTATAAAGTGAGAATGTAACATGAGTTTTAGTATAAGCAAGTTGCAGCCCACACTTTATCATTTTATGTAATGTGGACTTTGTCTATGACTTATATAGTTTTCATTCTTCTTGAAACCATATTTTATCACCAATAAATTAATGTTTTAATTAATGTTGATTAGTATCAGTTAAATAGAATTAGTTAAATGCAGTCATTTGACCCAGTAGTTGTTCGCAAGAAATTTGGGCAAGTAAATGTTTATTGCAATCATATTGTATTTGCCATTCTTTTCTTCATTTGCCAGTCTTGTGGTTACCACTCCTCTTTGTGTAAACGGGTTATGCGGGTTACTTGACTGTTGGGGTCACATCTTAAAAACTATTGGTCCTGCCTTTATGAACTTTTCAGGAATATTCAGCTGAACAGCCCCATATTACTTTGCAACAAAGAATAAGTACGTGCTTTTGTTCAAAACTTATGGCTCCTGCGACCAAGTGTTGCGGTTTTTTGGACAACACGGTACCCCAGTATTTGCCAGTTCCATGGATAAAATAATGTATAGTTGCATATCTACGGACAATAGTTCAATAGCAAAGGCGATGACTATAGCTTGAAATTAATTATTCCTATTACCTCTGCTGCCCCTTTTGAAAATCAGCATTCTGATTGGTCAGTTTACTGCCCTAATTTTTTCCCCCTGCAATAATGGGTCGCCCATGCTTTCTCTTATTAAATGAAGTTGTTTTAGGTATCGAAATAGAAATAAAGTTTTGCAGTGTCAGTATGGGCTCATAATGAATCCTCGGCAGAAAAACTTTCAAAAATGGGCTCGGCTGGTGGGGTTTAAATGGGTGGGGGGGGGGGGGGGGGGGGCGTCCGAAGACTCATGCTCCCTAATATAATGTCTATGAGGTCCCAAGTCCTACGATGTTTCTCGGACTTTAAGGTCAGAAACACCCGTTAAACACAGCAAATGAGCCTTGTGCGCAAAGATCTGAATTTTATATTAGAACACGATTTAATATGATTATTTATTGTTTACAGAGAATTTGGAATGTCCAAAACACACAATTACAATTCCATAATGAGATCATTTGTTTTTTTTTTTTTTTTAAGGGGCCCCCTTTTACAGTAATGCTTACAAATCTACTCGAATGTGACGATGTATGTCCAAAATTAGAAGAAGCGCTGCAGCTCACATATGTCCTCACAACAAGAACTTAAAAATGACAGCAAGCACATTCTCAAAATCCACGGAATATAATCCGTGGGAATCTTCTCAGTCCTGAAGATAACTTTGTCCAGCAGTTCAAGACGACGGGGTTTGTCCCTCGACAACTCTAATATTCTGCAGAAATCCAAATGATACCACTTACTAGAGTCTGTGGCAAATGTCCACATTTAGAACCGGAAACGGAACTCCTTTTTGATTCTTAAAACTGAAGCATTCAGCTTGAAAAGATAACGGCAGACAGTTTAGCTTTTAGGCTCCTGTGGTATAGAAAATATCAGCACTGGTACATCACCAATCTACCATCTCTAGAGATACATTTTACTGGCCAATGTTTTAACCTGCAAACTCCTTATATATATAGTATTTCACAACTAGTATTTCCCAATACCTAAAATAGATATTACAACATCATCATGCCTAAACATAACCTAACACTGTCCAATTAGATCTCACATAAATGACACAATCGGTATTATATTATCTTATATAAATGACATCATGACTGTTTTGCAAACTTCCACAATAACTTGGAAAATACCAAGCTATTTATAGTACTTAGCTCACTTCATTTTTTTTCGAAAATTCGAGAAAAAAATTATTATAAGATGACCAGCAAAATTGTTTATGCTCCTCACTTGGCACTTTCATAACACTTTTAGAGCAAGCGATATTTGTGATCTGCTGATCACTTGGCTTGTATCAAATTTTAAAATAGCAACTGAGTGGCGGTTCCCATCCTCAGCTCTCATATCTGGTTTCACAATAGATTTCTTGACAGCAGCCAAAGGTTATAAATTCTGACCTAGCGTATGAGGTTAAAAACAATTGAGCTTAAAAGCTAACGTACAAAGCCGATCGTCACTTTTCAGGGAATAAGTATCAATATTAAGTTACCACAGTTTCGCATCATTTTGATGCACATAAGTAGAAGAGGTACTCCAATTTGAACCGTTCTCATCTGAAATTGTTAGAGCTTTAAAGGTTTGTGCAGTAATTTTTTCGGATGAAAGATTGATTAGATTAGGCTAAATATTACGGAAGTGAAGCTTCCTGCTTTTTTGCAGCTTCAGTACCAATAATTTTCATGCTTTGGTTTTATGATACGTAAAATTTCCATTGCAGCGAAAAGATGGACGTTTGCATCAACTTTGTTCAATGCACCTTCAATGCTGGTCTTTTCTTAAGTATCGTGATAATTGAATATATAAAATGTATTCAATAGAAGTTTTCAAAAGAGAGTTGCGATCATAATATTTGTACATATTCGCAGACACAATCTAGTCTTTTATAATAAAAACGGTGTCTGGATATAAAATAAGCCCACTCGTTTATGTAACACTGACAAAACAAGATAATCTAATTCATTTCCTGTAGTCATTACGGCACAACGTATCTGAAATGCATGGAAAGATTTTGATTATTTTTTCCAAAAGTGATCGGTGCCATCCTAAGCAAATATAACAAGCTTGCAGTGTTTTAATGATTCCTGAAGAAAATATCAGCTAAATGTGATAAAGTGACCTTTGGATCCAGCGTCAGAAAATATGTGAAGTAGCATGATATAAGGATTTTTGAAGTAGCATGATATAAGGATTTTTGGAGTCAAACACTAATGCCTAATGCCGAAAAGCCCCACTTGTCTTGACGCTTCATTACTTATTATTCCGTTGCCACTAGGGAATCATCAGACTCATTTGTCCTCAAATAGAGGCGGCTTCCGATTAAGCACACAAAATCTATAAATTAGCTTACGATATTCGTCTGAACTGCTGCACATTCCTATTCCTGGGAGGAGGGAGAGAGAGAGAGTTGGTAAAGTATAAAGGCCTTGCTCAAAGAGAAACAACGGCCGGCGCAGTGGGGACTTGAACCAAACAACCTTCAAATCGAGGAGTCCAGCCGTCTTTGTGTAATCAGTCACAGGCCTAGCCTGGAATAATACAGTCTAGAGCAGAGCCAATTCCTATAGCCCACCCTGCCCGTGATGAGATAATATCTAAAGATTAAGGTACGACATTACTACTAATAATAATACGTAGAGTAACGAGGATAAACCTAGGATGGACAAAACTGTAGCTATCGTTATTATCGGGGGTTTAGTTGTAAACCTGTAAACCCACGTAACGCGATCCACATCTAGTCTGGAGTCAATTTTTTCGTGGTCGTCCTGGAGATTTTTTGTGGCCTCAAATGACCACATTCGATGATTCTGTCGAGGATTTTTACAGACCGACCTCTGCGATATCCCGAGGAATCAGCGCCTTGGCTTGTTTGTACCCTTCCCGGCGAAGTGCAAGTACTCCTCGGCGTATTGAAAATGTCGTTGAACGAGGAATAGTAGTCCAGGCAACCTTGTGTCAGTTTTTGTTGTAAAGGTATAACAACCAACTCTGAAAAAATGGGCTCCTTGCACACGGCTTGGAGCGTGGGAGGAAAAGAACAAGCAACACAGACGTCTTAGGCAAGCATAAAGGCCATAAACGTTGACGGCAACGCGTTGCGAGAAAGTTAGCAAACGCGTTGCGAAATTTCGGCAACGCGGTTGGACCGTCGGACCAATCCAAAATCATGGAATTTTGTGACGTAGTCTTTCAAAAAATAGACCCACAACGCGTGCTAGATACTTTGCAACGCGTTGCAAAACCTTCACAACGCGTTGCGAGCTTCAACGAGTTGCAAGCTTCAAAACGCGTTGCTAAGGTACACAAGCCATAAGGGTCATAACGTATTGTTCGCCAAGCGTTGTGAGAAAGTCACAACGGTTGCGACATTTCGGCAAAACGCGTTGCGAATTTGGCACGCGTTTGCGACCTTCAGCAACGCGTTGCGACATGTCGGACGCGTTCGGTTGTCGGCCAACAAAATCATGAATTTCTGTGACGTAGTTTCAAAAATATAAATCTCACAAACCGTTGCGACGGTTCACAACGCGTTGCACAACCTTCGCAAAGTCGTGCGGCAAACGTTATGACCCTTATTGCCTTCACAACGCGTCGTGAAGTTTACAACCGTGTGTGAAGCTCGCAACGCGTCGTGACGGCTTGCAACGCGTTGTGAAGGCCATAAGGGTCATAACGTTATGCCCTCGCAAACGCGTTGTGGATCTTATTTTTTGAAATACGTCACAGAAATGCATGATTTTGATGGGCCGGCGCCGCAACGCGTTGCCAAAATGTCGCAACGCGTTTTGCTACGTTCTCACAACGCGTTGCGCGGCGGCAATAACGTTATGACTCTTATGGCTTGTGAACCTTCGCAACGCGTTATGAAGCTCGACAACGCGCTGGGAAGGTCGCAACGCGTCGTGAAGGTTTGCAACGCGTTTGTTGTAGTTTCCAACAACGCGTTGTAGATACTTTGCAAACGGTTGTGGGGTCTTAATTTTTGAAATACGTAACAGGAATTCGTCATTCTAATGGACCGACGCCGCAAACGCGTGATACTTATGCACGCGTTGCTACTTTCTGGCAACGCGTTGCTATTTTTGCAAAACGCGTTGCCGCAATGTCGCAACCGTTGCGGCAATACGTATGGCCTTTTGGCTTGCCATAACGGACGTCTGACATTTTATAGCTCCCAAACAAAAGGCATTCAACGTTTTATGCAAAATTATGCAGGGGTCGCTTCACCTGGGTTGTGGGGACTCATTAGTAATATTCACCTACTATCTAATATGATTACGGAGGCGTTCAAATAGAAAAATATTTTTTTAATTTTTCTTTTTTGGTTTTTTTGATAAAATTATTCAAAATTACCAATGGCTGTTGAATTATGAAAAGGTAAAACATCCACCATTGCTTCTAGCTTGGCAGGAATTTTATTTAGGGCATTTTAGGGTATTGACTGGAACCAGATTATTTATTAAAGGACACTAATCAGTGATTTGAAAAATATTTGAAATTTGCAGGAATAGCTCAAAGTGAACGATAAGTCTGTAGAATTCTAATAAGTTACCTTTTCAAGCTGTAGGAATTGAAAAGAAAAGGAAGAAAACGGCAGTGTCAAAGATGCGAATCTCATCAAGTACGTGTTGTATTAAGTGTCAGTTCGGACAGTAATGAATAAAGTATCCGATTCTGTCCTATTGGCTTGCTTCTGGTCTTATCATTTGAGGGTATTAGGATACCTTACTACTTGTTACGGACATGCTAAAAAATCTGATTTGTGATGATTTTTTCGCTTGCTGATTTAGCAAATCACTGAATGCATAGTGTCTTAAATGTAGGGTGACCCGGGCATGGTCCAAATTAATAACCATGTGTTTAATACCCACGTGACATAAACATCTGCTTACAACTTCCGTGTCTGAAGAAAGAGCGGAACCACAGTCAGCTAGCGTGTTCTATCACGTCCTTCTATACTCGCTTCATATAGTGTGAGGGGTACAACGCCTTCAACATTTCAAATCATACCTTTCATACTGGAACACTGGCGCTACCCATATTAGGATTGTCGTTATGTATACAATCCTTCAAAAACTTTGTCAGTGGAACTTGTTATTTGACGATAAGATTTTAAAATGATGTAAAGAGGGGGAGTTTAAGACCGGAGTATATTGTATGTTGCAGATACAAAACACTTTAAAGGAGTGGTCTGAATGTAATACTTATTCGACTGGTTGTTCAAGTCTAAAGATGAAAACATTTATTTCAAGGACATAACAATCCATTTGGATGGTATTGTTTAAACTTTACTGGAATAGAGCAAATCAAACTGCGTCCCACAAAAGAACAATTGTGCTGGATTTAGACACATTTAACAGATTACAATTTTGCACGTTGGCTGCCATATTTGCAATAATAGACGCATTACTTAGTGTAAAAGAATGAACCAAAGACGGCCTCCTACACCATGTTCACTTTTAATTAACGCTCGTCGATGGTGATGAACAAGCTCCTGTTTTGACTCAAAGATTTCGTGATTCGTGGGCAAACGGGACCACACTAGTTTTATCTATAGTTTGATGGTCGCATATAGTAGCAAATCAAACACACTCAAGCAAACAATTTTCTGGAAAGGGGTGGTTAGAAGAAACGCACCAGCTTCATTAGCGAAGAACTTAAGTTGGCTTGCAGAGTTGCACCCGCTTATTATAAATTGTGTCGCATCCCGCATCGACATCTTGGTTGGTTGGAAAACATCACACGGATTATAAATACCGGCGTGAAAGCAGATATAGTCCGGCAGGAGCCATAGTCAGGGGCCCATAGACGAAACGGAAATAAAAGGTGAAACTAATGTTGTGTGGAAGATGTCAATGAATCTGATTGCCCTATTGTTCACCATTGTTCCCGGACTATGAAGTACACCGGACGTAATTACTATACACGGGACAGAATTAGGCGACCAATAACGGACGGATTCTGTGTTGCTATATCAAAATGAAAATGTGACCTAATACAACGGAATCAAAGTGTAATTTTGGGAATCTCAGACGAGGTCATATTATCAATTGGTTTGAATTTTACGTTTACGAATCGCCCTCATTTGCCGATCACCAATGTCAGAAAACACATGGGTTCCCTGTATAGAATAATATGATTTGACATTGACATGAAAAGCAGGTTGAAATATTTTGACAGATGTCCAAATGATATTTTTGACTTATAACTAATAATTCTACAGTAACATTTTTGGTTTGCGACTGCTGCTGATTTGACTTAGCATTTCTTTGGACTTTAAACCATTTTTGGGAACATCCTTTTCAGCAGATTTTAAAAAGAATATATTAATAAAAAAAGCATTTGGATTTTTGGATTTTAGTTGGGTGGAGTTGGTAAAATACTGAAACAACCTTTTTGTGTTTTGCTTATATCAGTACTCCTATCTGGAAGCTATGTACAGCAGTAGCTAATAAACCACCATATTAGGTTTTAGAACCTTCCATCCTATGCCTTTATACACAGCTTAATGTACACTAAAACATGGCACCTGAGACAGTGACATGAGTTTTGAGACCATGAACAATAAGTTTTAAAAGACCAGGACCATGAGGTTTTCTGGGAGGCTACTGGTGGCTGAAGTAGTCTAGGGTTGTTCCATTTCTTTGGGGTTTCATATTTTGGGGTGTGCTGTTCTACTTTTTAATTTTTGATGGTTCCTGGTGTCTTCTGTTCCATTTATTTGATGGTTACCTGGTGTCTACTTTTCCACATTTTGGTGGTTCCTGGGTCTACTGATTCCATTTCTGTGGCTGGTTCCTGGCATCTAGTTTTTACGTTCTTTGTTTTTTCCCCAGATCTACGATGGTTCAATTTGCACTAAGTTATAAGAGATAGTTACTCTAAAATTGGTCAAGACTGCTTCACCAGTTTGAGTTCAAGTCGATTCTGAAAACCTAGATGACAAACTGTGAGACTATAGTTTATTATCGGGGGTTTTAGCTTGTAAACCTGTAAACCCACGATAACGCGATCATCTAGTCTGGTAGTCAATCGTGTCGTCCTGAAGATTTTTGTTGGCCTCAAATGACCCACATATCGATGATGTCTGAGGATTTACAGAACGTACTCCGCGATAACCCGAGGAATTCAGCGACCCTGGCTTGTTTGTACCCTTCCCCGTTCGAAGTGCAAGTACTCCTCGGCGTATTGAAAATGTCGTTGAACGGGCATAGTCCAGGCACCTCTGTGTCAGTTTTTTATTAAATGGTACAACCAATCTGAAAAAATGGGCTCCTTGCCACACAGGGCTTGGAGCGGGGTAAAAGAACAAGCCACAGAGCTCTGACATTTTATAAGCTCCCAACAAAAGAGGCATTCATACGTTCTATCAAAAATTAAGCATGGTATTCGGGCTTCACCTGGGTTGTGGTTGACTCATGTACTATCATTCACCTACTCTAAAATAATTACTATACTGAGAAAAAGCGTTCAAATAGAAAAACTGTTCCGAAATTCAGTACAAAAAAAACAAACCCGAATGTGGCTAAAAGTACAAATTACCAATATGGCTGTTGGAATTTCTAAAATGTAAAACATCCACCATGCTTCTAGCTTGGCAGGAATGTTATTTAGGGCACTTTCAGGTATTGACTGGAACAGATTATTTATATTAAATGTAGGTGACCCGGTCTGGTCCAAATTTACATAGACCATGTGTTTAATACCCGGTTACAACTCTGTTACACTCCGTGCTGAAGAACAGCGGACCCACAGTCAGCATACTTTTTCTATCACGTCCTCTTCTATACTCGCTTCATCTCGTGATACCACTGCCTTCAACATTTAAGAATCATACCTTTTTCATACTGTGAACACTGGCGCCTACCCATTATTAGGATTCTCGTTATGTTATACATCCTTCAAACTTTGGTCAGTGGAACTTGTTATTTGACGACTAAGATTTAAAATGATGTAAAGAGGGGTAGTTTTAATGACCGGGAGTTTATATTGTTTCAGATACAAAACACTAATGGGTGGTCATGAATGTAGATACTTTAATTTCGACTGGTTGTTCAAATCTAAAGATGAAAAACATTTATTTTTTTTTTAAAAGTTGCAGTTTTGGTATTTTTTGTTTAAAACCCTTTACTGAGCAAATCAAACTGCGTCCCACAAAAGAACAATTGTGCTGGATTTACGACACATTTCACAATTACGAATTTTGCACCGTATGTCCGCATATTTGCAATACATATCGCATACTATAGTGTAAAAGCATTGAACAAAGACGGCCTCCTACAACATGTCACTTTTCATTAACGCTTCAGTCGATGGTGAAAATGCTCCTTTGTTTTGCTCAAAGATTTTCTGCTGATATCGTGGGCAACGGGACCACCTATTTTTATCTATAGTTTGATGGTCGCATATAGTAGCAAATCAAAACACACTCAAAGCAGCAAACAATTTTCTGGAAAGGGGTAGAAACGCACCAGCTTCATTAGCGAAGAACTTAAGTTGGCTTGCAGAGTTGCACCCGCTTATTCGTAATAGATGTCGCATCCCGCATCGCACATCTTGGTTGGTTGGAACATCACACGGATTATACATACCGGCGTGAAAGCAGATATAGTCCGGCAGGAGCCATAGTCCGGGGCTCCATAGACGATAACGGAATAAAGCGTGAAACTAATGTTGTGTGAAGAGTCAACTGAATCGATTGCCCTATTGTTCACCATTGTTCCCGGACTATGAGTACGCCGGACGATAATTACTTCTACACCGGGACAGAATTAGGCGACCAATAACCGGATTCGGTTTCTGCTAATCAACATGACATAGACCTAATACAAAGGAATCAAAGTGTAATTTTGGGAATCTCAGACGAGTCATATTATCAATGTTTTGCATTTTACGTTTACGAATCGCCCTCATTTGCCGATCACCAATGTCAGAAAACACATGGGTTCCCTGTATAGCATAATATGATTTGACATGACATGAAAGCAGTGAATTATTTTTGACAGATGCTCCAAATTGATATTTTTGACTTATAACTAATAATTCTACAGTAACATTTTATGGTTTGCGACTGATTTGACTTATCATTTCTTTTGACTTTAAACATTTTTGGGGAAAATCCTTTTCAGCAAGATTTTAAAAAAAAATATATTAATAAAAAAGGCATTTGGATTTTAGTTTTGGGGGTACATACTGGAACCAACCTTTTTTTGTTTTGCCTTATATCAGTACTCCTATCTGAGCTATGTACAGCAGTAGCTAATAAACACCATTATTATGTTTTCAGAATCTTCCATTCTATACCTTTATACACAGCTTAATGTACAATAAAACCATGCACCTGAGACAGTGACATGAGTTTTTGAGACCATGACATAAGTTTTAAAAGACCAGGACATGAGTTTTTCTGGGAGGCTACTGGTTGGCTGAAGTAGTCTAGGGACGATCCATTTCTTTGGGGTTTCATTATTTTGGGGTTTGCTGTCTACTTTTTAATTTTTTGATGGTTCCTGGTGTCTTCTGGTTCCATTTCTTTGATGGTTCCTGGTGTCTACTTTTTCCACATTTTGGTGGTTCCTGGTGTCTACTGATTCCATTTCTTTGGCTGGTTCCTGGCATCTAGTTTTTACGTTCTTTGTTTTTTCCCCAGTATCTACTGATGGTTCATTTTCACTAATGTTATAAGATCTAGTTACTCTAAACTTGGTCAAGCCTGCTTCACCAGTTTGAGTTCAAGTCAGATTCTGAAAACATAATAATGATAATATTGGATGATTTTTATCACAGGATACAAGAATTTTTCAGTCTCGCTATGAGTTTTGAAAATATTGCGCTCGTCGATCCGCGACTCGCACAATATTTTCAAAACTCATAGCTTGACCGATAAATTCTTGTATCCTACTCAAATCATCCAATATTATATCATACTCAGCAAATTTACTACCTTTCTACTATAAGCGTGATAAAATGATTGGCCCGGCGTAAGTGTAAGTGTGCATTTTTTTTAGTTCATCAACCTCCTCAGTTTACATGGAGTATCCAACTCGGTGTGAGGAAATGAATAGCGATCATTTATTGTACATCTGTCAGTCAAAATAACAAGTGAAATACCATTTAATTTCCCGTCAAGCTTGTTGAATGTAACAATCAACTTGACAATCCATTTGGCGATGCCTTCGAAGTTTGGTCAGAGTGATGTTTTCATAGCAAAATCATGACTCGAGACATGTAATACCGTTCAGATTTCAAGATAATACGAAAGAAAATTGCTTGCGTTTAGTAAACTTTGAAATTTACCTGATGCTTAGCAAAGATTGCTAGCCGGATATCCATCAGATTAAGCCTACAAAGTTGTGTCTTTTTTCCCAAATTCAACTTTATGTACTTTACCTATAACCGGCCATAAATATTTATATCATACAATTTCCTTTAAAGCCACAATCTGTCATTTTTTCAAAATTCAAAACTCCCACTTTGCCGCTTAATTGCTAGTGTAAGGTCATATAAAAACAGACACTAAAGCATTTTAAAGCGGTCTTATAGATGCCATTTACGACTCTATCTAGACATTAAAAAGTCCGGCTCCCGACATTTATTAGTAAACAAATAATAAAAATCATCATTTCTTGACAAATAGGGTGTGTTACGTTTTATGTAAACCCGCCATTATAATTTCAATACAGATAGCGGGAGCAATTTTTTCGCGTCATAAAAATCGGTTTTTGGACCGCCATTTTGAATCTGTATAACCGATTTTTATTTTTCCCGTTATGTGGTCGTGTTAAGGTACCATTTATAACCAGAGTTTTGGTTAAAAAAAATTAAACGGCAGAGTGGTTTTCAGAGGCCACTTATGCACCAACGTGAGTGCAGAAGACCTTATACATTTAAGTGTAAATTTTAAAAATTCAATTAAATCCGACCTTACCATTTTTGTGGGAGCGGCAATTGCGGGTATTATTATAAAATATTTTCCGGTTTAAAGGTCCGCTCGCCCGTAAAACAGGGCTTTCTTTTTTCGTCGCCTTACCGTAAACAACCCAAATTTTAGCCCGAAGCATCATAATGGAAAAGAAGTCAGTCAAAATATTTTCCAGATAAGATGAGAAAAAATACAAGGTTTCTAATGGTATCAAAATATCAGCTTTGATGGTGTGAAAAGTGGGGTCGAGGCTGAGGATGGGGTTGTGCCTCTTCAATATTTTATTCCAAAGAAAAATCGTCACCTGAGTATTACAAGTTTCTGATTGACGTTTTTTGTCATTTGAGATATTGTTCTGTAAAGTCTAGCAAAAAAATGGTCGTACAAATCCATTATCTCCAAAAATTTACTTTGAATCTTATAATACTAAGATGACGAAATATTTATAATGAACATAAAGTCCAATGTAGAAGCTTGTAGAATACCCGCACAGACAAACGCCTGAGCTTGCTAATACGTACTAGGTATGTTTACATGACTGCCACAGTGTAATTGACGTTACACCTGTCATACTAATGACCCTTTCAAGTTCCTTAAAGAAAAACGACAAATTCCTTGGAACATGAATTTCAATACAAAACAATGACCATGTTTGTCAAATCATATCAGGTGCACGATGAGTTAAAGCGGTGATATGATTGCCTTAATAAAAAAAAATGATACATCCAAAAACAATAGACGTCTTTGTTAACAATTTTCCCTTTAGGTTTCACAAGATATACACATTCAAAATGGTTCAAGGTGGATCCTATTAAGAAATAATTGGAGCAGGTGTGTGTTTTTCATGATACAGGGTGTCCCCAAAATTTGAAGATCCAAATGAAATGTCGACCTTTATAATTTAAGCCTTCAGATAAGTGAATCCATTTTGTTTTTTCTGATTTTGGAACAACAAAGAAAATGACACAAAATAGTTATTTCAACAACTATACACAATAATCTGCACGCATTTATTGTGTGTTCTGATTGTTTGGAACTGCCAATTTCCATAGTACACAGTGTACAATAGGGGAAAATTCTACACTGTGTACAGTTTTGCTGACATGTGAACTTGTAACGTCGTTCTGACGTAATTCTAGGCATGTTGGTACTCATTTTGGTAGCAATGGAAAGAAGATGACCATAGCTATCAATCGGTACCAAAATCAAGTGTCTGTGATATTCCTGTGTTGTACTAGACATGTTGGTACTTCTCTCTGGAATTTTCTCTATTGTTAAATCCCAATGCACGAAAGTGTCAATTTTAATTCGTCATCAAATTTAATCAATTACGTCATTTCAAGGAGAAGGTTAACTGTTGTGTGATTTTTTGCACATTAAGTGTGTAACATTGCAGTGTACATTTTACATTTTACAGGTTAAAGAGCCTAACTTTTCCAGAAAATGTACCTTTGTCAGGGGGGACTTTTTAATTTTGAATCGTATACATAAATATATACATACATATTTCAAGTATTTTATTAGACAACTACAATTATTCAAAATACAGAAAACGCCACATATAGCTCGCAGAGCAGGCGGCAAGTTCTATATAAAACTAATTAAAGGCAAAAAGTGAGAAACAATGGAAAACACAATGCAAAAGACTGAAATATGGTGAAGACCAAACCCATAGCCAAGCAAATGGCAAGTGGAAGGGCAAAGACAAATTAGCGCTGTGCATTGACTGCACCGACACGCATTTGCCACACATTTTTTGAGCCAATTGCAGCGCTGATGCTCAAATACTTGACAATGGCTTTGCTCCTCCGGGTGTCTAACCCAAGTATTTTTAACCCGGGCACCACGTTTTTGTGGACACACCCTGTAGACCCAATGATAATGATGACGATTTTACACGCGTATGTCGTATCAAGATTGATGAGTTCACACAAAGGAATGTAATACATAGTTTTGGGATTATAACATTCGTCAACAAAAGCGTCATACGGCGAAGAAACTTCAACAATGTAAACTTTTTTTAATTGATCATCGAGGATGAGTAAGTCCGGTGTAGAAGTAATTATTGTCCGGCGTATTCATAGTCCGGGAACAATGGTGAACAATAGGGCAATCGATTCAGTTGACTCTTCACGTAACATTAGTTTCACGCTTTATTCCGTTATCGTCTATGGAGCCCCGGACTGTGGCTCCCGCGGACTATATCTGCTTTCACACCGGTGTAAAGAAATTGAGTGTCCCCCACGAGAGAGTGTCCTAGCTACCATAGCAACATGTACGGAATAAACCGTGACCTTGTATACGAGGCCATTTGGGTACAGTGCTGAAACAAACGATGCATACGGCACTCAATGGCGAACACAATAGACAGATGGGTGGTAGGACACTCAGTCACGCGGACACGGTAGTTTATGACACCAGTTTTCTGTGAATAACATTAGTATAAAGCTGTGTTGAGTTGGCATTCAGCGTGCTACCTGCAATTAAGCTGTTTACAAAACACAGTGAACTAGCGGACGGCTAGTAGTAAGTTGAGTGAATGTGGTTAACAATCCTGTCGTGACGTTTGATATACATGTCATTGACTCATGCAAACCAATTGAGAACATGAAAGGCAGTGTCAAAATGGGTTGTTACCAAGTAGCAGACTTGGGATAAACCACGAGGAAATCGCGGTGGCAAAAGAGAGTTACATTCAAGAAGTTGCACAAGTTTCCTTAAAGCTTAACTTGACTCAGATTATCATTGATTGCATTATTGGTGAGATAAGTTCTAGATTGAAAATCGATGCAAGGTGTGTTCAAAATTCTGCCTTGAGAAATCTTTGTCTTAACCTGGTGATGCGATTGTCCATGAGGTTTTGATATGATTGAATGAAGTAGATTAGATTTCGGCAAAACACATAGCATCCATCGTTATCAAGGGGCAGAGATGAGATATACACATACTCGTTCCCAGACATCTCCAACATAAGGCTCATTCCCGCATGCCAATTCATTGAGCTCGATCCAGAACCGATTTAGGCCAATTAACAGCACATTGTTTAATCAACCTACCGTTTTCAATCAGTACAAGAGCCAGCAAATGACGAATCGATGTTTATTCTTACCACTCTGCGTTTTTTGTCATAGAAGCTGAAGTGGACAAAGCGTGCACTATATCTAGTTTGAGGATCATCAGAGTTCAAAGTCGATAACAGAAACGAAATCTTTTTAGCAATGTACGTGACTGTGGCATTGATAACACCTAATCCCCCAAATTTTCTAGTGATAAACGTGCTGTCCCTATTACTGGAATTGTTCAGTTCACACCAAGATCCTAATAGACTTAACAATTCATCTTCCAAAACAGTGAGCATGAAATTGACTTGTAAACATTGCTAAGGTAAAGGTAGTTTAGACATGACCATTATATTGAATTGTTTCCAATTTTGCCACAATAGGAAGAAGCGACGAATCGATTTTGTCCAAAATTGGAGATAAAGACGTAATATATCAGAAACTGAGACTGATTAGATTTCGCACCAACTTGATTCCATGCCCCAAATATTGGTATTTACCAGATTTGCCAAGTTTTGGTATCTCATCACCTTGACACTTCAATTGAATCTTTCTTGCACCATCCCTGCGATACCAAGTGTTGGCCGACCTTTTGTCCGTGCGTATACACATTTACGATGTTTATTTTATTCATTCCAGTGACAAGGAACTGTTCCGTTTTGTATCCATGTCAACCATAGAATCTTCGTCAGTGGTTTGCAAGAGCGATTTCCGACATACCCTTCGACTTTATTGGATGGACGGCTGCATGTCGTTAGATAACCACCTAATCCATATGTCTATTCCCTGCTCAAAAGCCATCACGGTGTACGGACAACCCTGAATGATGGCATCTCTGTCTGACAATGGATCCGTTAGACGAAGTTCGGTACAAACTTGAAAAGTAGAATCTGTGTAAATGTCCTTAGTTAAATTGATAATGATTTCATGATAACATAGCCCTTAAAGGCAGTCAACCATCCGTTCCTGATCAATACTACCAAAAACATCTGCCAAGTCTAGAAACTAATATACAATTTACCAGATTGATGTCTCAAAATCTGTAATAGAGGCTTAAGACCAAAAAACATGTTCTTGTAACCATTCCGTGGTAAAGATCCTTTTTGATTATGAAGAAGCTATTTCGTATCAATCAACAATCCACGTAATTATACGCTTGCCTAAAACCCTCATTAACGTTTTGAAAAGTGACAATTTTGATATTGGCGACGCCATTCAGATAGAGTCCTCATCTTTATTCCAAAAAAACTGATTTAGAGAAATTGATGATAAACAGGTTATCCAATCACTAGTATTTTACAGTTTTTTAAGCATATGTTAAATGACTTTAATTAAGATGTAAATCACGTTGCTAATTTTAAAGGCAATATATTAATAGGTCGTATAACCCTGGCGCGCTTCTGTTAGGTGCAGTCGGAGTGACATTGCTTGATTTCATCTTCTGTGAATCGCATTGTCAACAAGATGATCCATGTCGAGAGGGGAGTAAGTTACAATGATCACGATGATCATTCCATGGTGCCAAATCAGGGTTGTCCATTCTTCTCAATAACGACGCGGCTTTTCTCGGTGTAAAACTCAGTGACAAGTTCTTTGTTGACAGGACACTTAACTTGTGAAATTATCCATACATCATGTTTAACTAATACGATTTCAATTGCCCGTTTTTCTTCTTTGATTTCCTAAGTTCAGTTAGTTTAGTCTTGGAAATTTGCTTGGGTTCGTTTGTTGCGGCCATTTTGATTTTTACTTTTGAAACTTGGTTGATTCATCATTGCTTATGTAGGTCCAACCATTTTGAATTTGTTAAACCATAAATCAAACCATTAGAAGGAGCAGAACGTAATTTCCTCCTGTAAAAGGTGCACCGAAGAGGAGATCTTCGTAAGATGATAGTCACATCCAACCCATACCACACTACATAAAGAACAGCATAAATACACATAGATCCTCACCAAACTAAGACATCACAACTTTGTTAAACTACCACAAAAAACTACAGCCATGCAAAAATCAAGCAAAGTGGTCCAGCAGATTAAGTCTGATTTCTCTGGGACGCATTATCTGAGATGATTTTGGACCTATGTTGGTAGAGAGCCTTAACACAGTCCTTCTACTGAGTGCTTTAAGTTCATGAACGATGTTGTTTGTTTTTGAAGAGCAGAAGCTTGAGGACAGTTGGTACAGTCTAGAATATGCTGAAGAAAGATGTTGTTGTCAGGTAGTATTTCTTCCCACATGCTTAATTGAAGTTTTCTGCAATTAGCGGTTCGTAGCCGTTGATGTATTTGATACGTGGACTTTCGAGAGCTGTGCATTCCCGAAAGGAATGCCTACGGGTTTCAGATGTTCTCTAGCACGCGGGCTTGTTTTTTTTGGGGGGGTCGACAGCAACTTGTTAATCTGGGCCTTGTTTGGCCTTCAGGATGTAAGTGCCAGTTGCCAGCCTAACTTTATAGATGCCCTGTGAACATCAGTATGGTTATGATCCATATAGCTCTCCACAGGTGGTATGCCTGACCCAGCTGTCAGTTTCCATTGATTTAGCGCAGTTGATTTTGAGATGGCTTGATTGTACAGCTTCGTTGCCCACGAGTTTTTTTCCAACTGGTGTTTTGACATGTTCTTCCACGCGCTCTTAGATGGTGGGGGGAAAAACAAAAATCTTTTTTTTTTCTAAAAGACTGTGGGCATCAACAAGGCATATTTGACAAGTGTAAATCAACCGTCCCATCAAACCAGCTGTTTGATTTAATGTATTTAAAGTTGGTGAATGGCAATTTAGCGTTCGACGCCTTGTCCTCTGCAGATTGCTCCAAATAAGTTGAGTCTTCGCTGGTCTATGATGGCCTCAATAGGTAGTTGTCCTAAAAGGTAGTACACAGCCTCTACTGGTGTTCGATCTGGGAGATGCTGAATTTGCCTAAGGACCTTCACATGCTGATTGTTGAGGAGCTTGACTCTGTAATGCTTCATGTTGATTGTCTCAATATCATGCAAATATCTCGGCAGCACAAAGACATTCAGCATTCTATTGCTGACTAGGGGTTGATACCATTCTTCCCATGCAAACTTGCTCCCATGAGCATGTTGTTCGTCTAGCTAGCTTTAGCCTCTCATCAATCAGAGCCTTGTTGTTGTTTGAAGTTGTTATAAGGAGGCCTAGGTGGGTACATTCAGAAGCGAACTGAACAGCAGAATCCTTGAGTTTAAAAGGTTGAACTTCTCCCCAGACATTCAGTGGTGTTTTGGAATTCAAGATGAGGATGGAACTTTTCCCTGGGTGGAGTACATAACGATGCTGCGAAGCATACACTGCAGCTTCCTGAAGCATGATTTGAAGATCACTGACACTATCTGCAGATAGTAGGATATCGTCTGCACATGTTGGAGACCCCACAAATATCGAGCCCAAAGTAAAACCTGCTCTCGAGCTTTCCATATTTCTCAGCAAGGGGGTTAATGAAGATCTTGTACATATCTATTGATGTGCATCCTCCTTGTCGTTAATCCCTGAGAAGTTCAAACTTCGCTTGAATACTGTTATTCCATCTGACTTGACGAGATGCTCATCTACATTCAACATATTCTCCATAATCATAAACATAAACACATCAAATGCTTTCCTGGCTGCATCCCTAAAGATGCAATGAAGAGCTCCTTCTTAGAATCACGGGCTTCGTTCACTAGCTCAGACACTATCAGGACTGCATTAGTAGATTCTTCTTCTTATCGTGTCCAAACACTGTGGTTCTCAAATATGATCCAGCCGTCTGGCTGCTTCACTGAGTTCCACAAGGTCCTTGTTTGTGCATTGTTGCTCCAGCAGTGGGCAGACCAAGAGATGTTCCATTGTCTGTGGTGCTGTTCCACAACCACAGGTAGTATCCTGATCTGCTTCCAGATAGCCCCACTTCTGCAAGTGGTAGATGATGAGCCATTACTAAACCCACGTGGCACGCTGCTCTGCTTATCTTGAAACAAATATCGCAGGCATGGTGCTTCAATGTTTTCATGAAGCTTACTGAATGTGGATGTTATTGTTATACCACAATAATTATCTTGCAGCAAACTGTTCTTGCCCGTTTTATGCAGTGGAATGATGTAGCCCTTCTTCAGATTTGAGGGGATGTAACTCAAGCGTCTCATCTGTGTAAAAACTGTAGCTAGTATAGGAGCAACCGCTTCATCTGCATAAATAAGATTCTCTGCACTTACTCCATCCATATCGCTCGCTTTCTTTGTCTTGAGTTTTCTCATTGCACGCATAACTTCGTCAGTAGTGACTGGAGATGTTTTAGAGCGAGTATTCAGGGATGTAAACTCTCTAATGATGTTAAAGCTGTTCTCCGTGGCTAACTTGAAACCAAGGTCGAAATTAGGATCATCTGTGGGTGTCGCAAGTCATTCAAAGTGATCAGCCCACGCATTCAGGAGGTCCTCGTTATCTGTATTGAGGTTTCCACCGACTATGAGTTCAGTGCTACCACAGGGTGTGCTCCTTTGTTTTTTGATAAGCTTGTAGAACAACTGATTGCCATCCTCTGATGCAGACATGATTTCTTCTTGTTCGTGTTCTCTGTGATCTGCGGTTTGTTTCCTTTGTTCGCTTCTGATGGTTTTCTTTAGCTTGTAATTTGCTGCGTGAAGCTTCTCTATCTCCTGTGGGTTGGAAGTGTTCTTTAATTTCCAATAGATCTCTTTATGCTGCTTAACCAACTTGGAGATTTCAAGTGACCACGGCATAACAGCTTTCTTCCCAGTTGTAATCTTCTATAGAGGAGCATTATTTTCTGAAGAGATGGGTGTAGGGAGTTGTCTATGTATGTGTCTTATTGTAGATTTATTAAAATAAGGGTCCAGGAAATGAGATGATCAAACCTCGTCCAAATCTACGGGGCATTCCATTCCAAATAAATCGGGCCACAAAAAAAAAGAATACATACCGTGCACATCATTAGTGAAAACCTATTGATTTTAAGGCAGTGCCAGGGAATAGATTCACACCAGTCACTGGAATTTTCTATTCCTCTGAAAATCTAATAGTCACTAATGATGTCATCTCCAACCCAATATTGAATGCTTTCTCGCCCCCCTTGTAAGAATTGAACACACCACCTCAATTCTCATTTGTATTCCGCCATCGACGAAAGTGGTGGCATTAACTCCCTGGTATGATCACGCACCTTTTGGAATGTTATGGCAGGCCGTATAGACTTTGTTGTAATGATCATTTCGATCGTGTTGCAGGACTCAAAAGCGTGATCCAGTTGACATAGTAACGACCGATTACACGTAACACTTCGCTAGCGAATTTCCTGGGACCTTCAAGCAGTAAGCTCTAGACTAGAGAGTCTTTTAAGCAGGTGATTTTAACGAGCTTTTCCTTGTAACATCTAAAATGATGAAAAACAGTCAAAACAGAAATTATTAGCCTTAAGATGTATCATAATCAGGTCTCTCCCATACCATGTGGGGTAGCAACAACCGACCAATGATACTCAATGCTAATTTAATTGGCTATGGAAGGACAACAAAGTGTTCGTATGCAGCAGCTTATTGACTGAAGATACACCTGTGTATCATTACTGGTCAGGTTCGCGTGTATAGTGATTAACCAGTTATATTTTATCGGGTTTAAAAATCGTGCAATATAATTACAAAATGTCAAACAGACACACAAGCAGCCATAGTTTTTGCAGCCATACTTAATGTTAAAAATTTAAATACGATTTTTTTTAATTAATGTAATTGTATTGATGTTCTATTACTTGATTGAGAGGCCTGTCACTGCACCTCCACCCATAAGTACAGTAGGAAACAACTTCGTTTATTTATGGATTAGACCCAATAATGTATGTTGCAAAATCCCTATTCAAATACTGTGCTAATATTGATGTTTAAACCACTAAAACGGCATTCTTTGTTTATATCTTGGGAATGAATGGATTTGAGGGCTTAAATTTCAGGACAACAATGAGAAAAATACGCCTTTTCATCTTGATATCAAAATAGCTACTACTTCCGGGTAATCAGGGAGGTCCCAAAGGACGATCGGAACACGCAACCTTAAGTGACCAAGGGGTTTTCACTCCTGCTTAGTGCCCGGGGTGAGTCAATGCCCCCCCCCCCGGAACCCACTTTCAGAGGGAAATTTTATTAAATTTTACCACATGTGAAAGGGTCATAAGACAACAAATCAGCAATAAAAATGAAATTTCTATTTCACGCGGGAAATAAGGGCGCCAAAACATTGTTTCAAAAACGCGAAAATGCGGCCAAAAAGACGGGAAAATAAAAATGTGGCTGGTCTTCAAATTGTACAACCTTGGTCAATATGGTTTTTGGCGGGCTTTCCGTTAAAATATACCATATCTGCAATATGCGAAAGGTAACTTTAGATTTTTTACCATTTTGTTTATGATGTCTCGTGGACATCAAAGGTCAGAAATAACTTTACAAACACAAAATAAAAGAGTCTTGTGCAATGATGGTACTTGGGTTGGTTCAAGAATTTGGTATTTCCAAAAAACAATTTACATAATAAAAATTACACCAAAATTACTTAGGATGTAGTATTGTCCACAAGAATTCCAATAAACTCGTCCACAAGAAGCGTGAAGTTCAACGATGATATATGCTCACAGCGAAGACTTCAAAATGACAGCATGCAAAGTTCACCTTTAAAATCAGGTAAATTCCCTTGGAATCTTCTCAGTCCTGAGATTAATTTTGTCCAGCAGTCAAAGACGACAGGTTTTAAGGGGGGGGGGGTATGGGGGCGAAGTACGATAAAAAAAATTGTTTAATCCGAAAAGGAGATAATGCAATGGCTTAAATTGTGTAGACTGTAATCTCAAATGTTTTATTCGATCGCAATCGGAATTGGTTCCCGAGATATGGCTGATCAAAGTCAAGTTAGTGTACTCGAAATTGCCAAAAATGCTCATCTCTATATTTATAATGTGTAAAATTTCAAGGGGTTTATATTTTAAGATTATTTAAAAAGATATATTTAGAATATTAACACGTAGTTTGGGCTAAGTTGAAGTCTATAAATACTTATATTATACTGTCCATAAATTTAAAGTTATTAAAGTCACTGGGTATAGTGATTTTTATGTATTTTATGTTTTCTCACCCTGCGCCTTATTAAGAAAATATTTTTAAAATTAATTAAAGGACAATGGAGCACTATTTCGATGACTCTTTCATTAATAATTATGATAATTCAGTATAAAATGAAATTTAAAAAAATAATTCCCTATTTCACATCCAGCGCCCTCAATTTGTTCTAAATGTCTCGGGGCCTATAACTCGTTTCGTTAAAATACGCAAAAAATCCCCACCGAGAAACGAACGTAACTAGAAAACGTACATTGATATTGAACATGAATTTGGCACCAAACATATTAGCACATATAGGGCTAGTTAACCATGAAGGCCACTTTTCAAAATTGTGTTCAAATTCAAATTACGCCATGAAAATTATGCGAGTGGTCGATTGCCGGTTGCCATGGCCAACGGTATTAAAATACGGTTCATGGTCACTCCGTATTTACCTCTGCATATGTTCACCAAGTGATAGGACCAGTAGAATGTTTAGTTATTTAGTTTTACATTGTTCTAGTGCTTTAGTCAATCAGGGCCTACGGGATTACCATGGCAACCAGAGCAAAAATTTCAGGATTTAAGGGACTTTGTGACATGGCTACAATATGATATTATAACATGTATATACACTATTAGGAAAATACAAAAAAAATCATTTCAAAAGTTCACTGCTTCAGACCCCATAAACCCCCCCCCCTTAATAAGTCCCTCGACGACAATAATAATCCACAGTATATCAGTTCCAAGATGATCTCCACGATTTCTATGTGTCCACAATTTGGAGGAAATATATTTTGATTCCCAGCACTTTCTACGGGACAGTAGAATAATTACAGCGACTTAGCTCACATGGGAATTATAAAATCTGGTTACTACCGTACTGTCCTAGCTATAACTTTAGCTACTTGTTACTGGTGGTTGCTGGCAAATCTAACCTCTTGCAAAACCTGCTTTATACAATTCATTTCACAACGTTCCCAAGTCTTAAATAGATATTACCCACAGCATCATGCATAAACAATAACCTAGCACTGTCAAATCAGTTTTCACAAAAAAGTAAATCATCTGAATTGCATATTCACATTTATAACTTCATGGGGATCCCCGGATCATGAACATGTTTTGATCTCAAGCAATATAAACAAGTTGACCAAGTTTCTAATTTACATCTTGGGGAATCCCATTTCTCCTCTTGGCAAATTTCTACACACCACTGGCCAAAGTATTGCAACATGCAGACCAATAAATTCATAATCACACAATTGGTTTCAAATTATACTATGGATGTGACCACACAATACGTATAAATTCCAAAGTAGTGTTTTTTCAACAGATTGTTAGATCCACCTAGAGTCTGATAGAGGTCTGTGTGGTTAAGGACGTATAGGGTCGTGTAAAGATTGTTAAAAATTCCGAATAAGAGCGTATTCAAATGTGCGATAACACCGAAAAACAAAAGATTGATACAGGTGATGATGGTTTTAACCTATAAGGAGTTGTTTTTACTAATTTAAAATAAAAAAGATAATACCTACGCTCTGGCCCCACAAGGAAAAAAATCTTCAGTAACTTGTTACTAATTGGATTGATGTGTATCTTGTTTTTAATCGACTTATAGTTAGATTCAAACCCATCGTGTCACCAGGAGGAAAGTTGGACACCGTCGATTAGTTGGGAGAGGAGGCAGAAGGAAAAAAAAAATATGTGGCTTGATTCACCTGTTTCAGAACGAACTAAGATAATAGGCTTTTCATATTGAATCCTTCACATAGAGATGCAAACTACTTTTGTGTCCTTTGTATCCAAATACGGGCAATCAAAAAATTGTGTAACTTTAACTCACCTGTTATATTGAATACACTGAAGGAAAGACGATTAGTCAGGAGAATGGCAGTTACTGTAGGTATAAATGCGCTTGTGTTGACTTGAATGTGTTCATCAGCATAGATTTTTTTTCAATGCTATTGGACAAGGGCGTAATAGATTGTACGTGGAATTTAATTTCCACACACTGCACAGCCCCTCATTCAATGCCCATACCTTCAGGAAAGGAAAGTATAGTGAGGTGGACACATGGTTGAATCTACTATAATAAATTAATCAACTTCATGTTTTTTCGTTCGGAATATTAAATCACCTTTTCAACTTCTTATAAACGGTGGGATTACAAGGGGATGTTTTAACTGAGGAGTTATGATTTACAATAGCAAGGTCATACGATAGACTGGGGCAATTCAAATGTCAACTTCTTGATGAAGCCATCCACATCAGGACTTCACAGAGTGACCTCAACCCAGGCCCGTCGCCCAGGGGGGGGTGGAAAAGAAACTAAGAAGATTGAAAAAGAGAGAAAGAAAGAAGGAAAGAGAGAGATTGAAAGAAAGAAAACGAGAGAAAATAAGGGATAAAGACACCAAACAAAAGAACGGCATCAGAACGACATAAGATGAACTCCAACTTAGCATTCGCAAAATATTACAAACATTTAAAATGCTCCCTCAAGCACGTAGTTTTGTTTCACGTGCACCAACGGTAATCATGAATTGTTAATGGCCACATTACTTGTGATCAAAATGGGTAAAATACTGTTGGTCATGGGCATGGGCAAATGCGAGGGAGCCCTGGGTCACTTCCCTATATTTTGGGCTACAGTGTTTTATGGGAATTTTCAGTCGGGGAGCTGAATTAAGTGGTCGAGAAAAACAATACATAAACCTAAAGGTCTTCTGGCCGTCGGTTGGTTAAGTGGCCATTCTTTTCATTTGCATTAATTACCATACTTTACCCTTTAAAAATACCCTTCTTAATAGCTCAAATCCAGAGCTTCTGGGGGCTCCGCCCCTGGACACCCACAGGGACGCTCCTTCTTGCACCGCACCCATTAAAGACATTAGCGCTCGCTCTATGTAGTTAGCCTTCATCGTACAATCTTATATACTTGCCCGTCTACAGTGAGCAAAGTTAGAAACTTGTCTTTTGCTTTGATTTGATTAATATTTAACCCTCAAAAAGGTCATCTTGAAGGTTCTGAAATAGCTCAAATAATGTAGCTTTCCGGGGCTCGCCCCCTTGACCCCCGTCGCTTTCTGCCCCCTGCACCCCCGCAGGCTGCTGCTCCACATCTCCATAGTGCACATGTAAGACATAACTTCTCGCTATATAGTTTCACTTTGGGCATTGCCCGTCTCAGTGAGCAAATTTTTGGAAACCATTCTTCATTGAATTTATTACTATTTACCCCTTCAAAAAGTGGCCATCTTGAAGGTTTGAATAGCTCAAATCCAAGAGCTACCGGGGGCTCCGCCCCCTGTACCCCACGTCAGGGGCTCTGCCCATGCCCACCCCAACAGGGGCCCTAAACCGGGGGCATCTAACTGAGGGCATCTATAGGAAAGGGGGCCCCGAACCGCATGCCGTTAGTTGCATGGTTTTAAAACCGAGTCTTTGACAAAGACTAACGCTCACTACGCTTCAAATGACTCTTAACTGCAGCAATATTTTTTTTTTTCAGTTGACACCCCCCCTGACAAAATGTCTAGCGACGGCCCTGCCTCAACCGTGACTAGGGGCGGCACCGTCTTTCCAGAGCATACAACACTCTCCTTTTTTGAAGAGATTACGTGACCTTCAGTCACGGTCTGATGATCTCTGACTTCTCATCATCAGAGGGTCAAAAAAAAAAAAAAAAAAAATAATAATGTAATGCAATCTTCATTGTTTTTTCGTTCGGAATATAAATCACCTTTTCAACTTCTTATACACGGGTGATACAAGTGATGATGTTTTTAACCTGAGGAGTTATGATTACAATAAAGCAGGTCATACGATAGACTGGGGCAATTCAAATGTCAAGATTCTTGATGAAGGCCATCCACATCAGGACTTCACAGAGTGACCTCAACCGTGACTAGGGGCGGCACCGTCTTTCCAGAGCATACAACACTCTCCTTTTTTGAAGAGATTACGTGACCTTCAGTCACGGTCTGATGATCTCTGACTTCTCATCATCAGAGGGTCGTCGAGTGCCAAATTGTGTAAACACATATCGTAATTTCATCATAGTGCGCAGTTCACACTCCATAGAAAAACGTTTTACACAATTTGGCACTCGCCAGTGGTAGAAACAACTCTGTGAGTGATCAAACTACAGTGTTACGTGGCGAAAGCTCTCAGGTTAGCAATAATTTTACTTTTTTAAATCATCTTACATAATTGTATGTTTGCATATATCCCTAACGTCCCTTACTCGCTTCAAAACCCATCTGAAAATCACGGAGTGGACCCCTGCCTTGGGTTAGTGGGAAATTGCTCCTAGATCTAGACCAAAAATACCGCTACCTCACTTTTTGCGATGATTGTCAGATTTTCTTCTAGGGATGTTAGGGATATAAGGCAAACAAACAGGTTATTTCCAGTAGGTAGCCCAAAAACCTAAATGCGAAATGTGATTTTTAATATTTTTTTGAGAAGAAATTTTCCCAGAACTTCCCTCAAATCACACCAAATGGTAAGTCAGTTGTAAACCATATTTAAATGTAAAATTAATATCGATTTCGATTTGCCGTGAGAACCTGATCCGAACTAAAATCCTCTTGATAGAATGATTTCTAAATTAGCATTAAATAATGAAATTTGATACTAGATTCATGATGTGAGTCTACTTTATCCATATTCAATCAATATTTCATCAGATTCAATACACTAATTTGGCGAAAACAAAATAGCCTATTAATATATAATTTAGAATTTTAATACTACACTTACAATGATCATTACTGCCGTGAACAGAACTTGGAATTTGACATGAGTTCATTTGAGTATAATATTTTTTTACACTTGCTGCAAATCCGATATGGAAGTTGATAAATCGCCGGTTTATAATTGTTATTAATATTCGGTGAGTAGAGGATCAAGTTTTTAGGTAAGTTTCACTTCAATGGTAAACAATTCGATGTGAGAAGCGTTACCTGGCACGCACATAATGTCTCTATAATTTTCTATAATTGCGAAAGCACTTCTTATCGTTCTTGTTGGTGTTGAACCTCCCGCCCGCACTCCTCCCCCTCCTTCCTTTTTGTATTTCTTCTCTCCTATTTTTCTTTTCTTTTTCTTTCTTTCTTTCCTTTCCGTTCTTACATGCTTTTTTACATTATTGCCTCCTCTGCATTTCTTCCTTTCTTCCTTCCTTTCTTCCTTCCTTTCTTCCTTCCTTCCTTTTTCCCTCCTTTCTTCCTTTCTTCATTCATTTCTTTCTTTTTTCTTCCTTTCTTCCTTCATTTCTTCCTTCCTTTCTTCCTTCCTTCCTTCCTTCCTTTCTTCCTTCCTTCCTACCTTTCTTTCTATCTTCCTTCCTTCCTTCCTTTCTTTCTTTCCTTTATAAATAAATCATGAGAGAAACCTGCAAATTCTACGGTCTCTATGCAATGTGTCAATAAAAAATTGAGTCGAAGGCATGTGTTAACTCCATTTTATTTCTGCAGTGCGAAGGATGCTAAATTGAATAATTACATTTAACTAAGTCGTATCCAAAGATTAATGTCAATTATTTTTCCTCTGGTTCGAGACCGTGTATTTCTCCGAGCTCCTACTATTTGACTAATAATTCTCTCGGGTTGTATCATTACTTTGATTCTCGCGTACATTGAATTGAGTTTCACATCGGTATATATTCTGCTAGAACCATGCATATATGTCATCTTCTAACTACATAATATATAATTACGGCCGCTTGAGACTCTAAAATAAAGACTGAAATACATTGGTGCTCGTTTCTTTGGTATCCACGTAAACACAGTCCTCTGTGGTCCAGTGGTAAATCTCACGCCTACTTAGCGAGAGGACCGGCTTCCAGACCGTGTTTTTTCGTCTTTATTTATTTCAATAATACTTGAATGATAACTCCTCGTGTTTGTATCGTTCTGCCCTTGAGCCTCGCGTACATGAATTTATTTCGCATCGGATCGTCAAGATCTGCTGGATAATGCATTTAGTCATCTTCTCTTCGCAATACATAATCGGGCACTGAGACTCTAAAATTAGACTAGCAATACATTGGGGGGCTCGTTTCTCTCGTATCCACTGTAAACACAGTCTTTAGGGGTCAATTGATAAATTTCACATCACACAGTCACGCCTATTAGCGAGACGACCTGTAAAGAAATGAGTGGCCCTCCATGAGAGAATGTCCTAGCTACCATATCAACAATATACGGAAACACCTTGGACCCCTCATTGTAGGCGAGGCCATTTGGGCAGTGCTGAAACAAATGGATGCTCGGCAACTCATGGAAAACACACTAGACAGATGGGTGTTTTCGGACACTCAGTCCACGGACACTGTATTATATACCCCACCGGGTTCGAGGCCGTGTATTTTCGTCTTTAATTCAATGCTCGTCAGTTTCCATCTTCTCCAGCTCCTATAATAATTATTATTTTTGGTTGAAGAGTACATTTTTGAAGCGGATGTCCTTTTTTTTTTTTTTTCAAAAACTTGTTATGAATAACTATTCAAGTTAAATAGGATGCTGGCATATATGAGATATTGAAAGGTGTCAACCTCATAATTATTAGATAGCATTCATTTTGCACGCCCGGCCAGTCACACACAACAACAAAAAAACCATTTTAACGCTCCCCTAGCATCGTACTGGCTATGAGGTCCCGCGCCTCCGATTCCGTATCCCTCCCGCATCGCTAACGTGGGTCCGGCATTCTTAGACATTGACTCCCCAGCAGGCCAAACGCTGTGTTAAAGGCTGACAAGACTGAAAAAAACCGGTTTCCTTTCTCGGTACGCCCTGGATATCGCTAAATCGAACGAATCAGTTGGTCGATTCTTATGTTTTAGAACGGGTTCCTAACACAAAAGAACCCCTTTTGAGTGCCCGGAGTGTGGCATGACTTGACGAGCATCGATAATTGAGCCAGCTTCATAAGGTAAGAAAAATGTTGTAATAGATCGTATTTTTCACGTTTTTTTTCGTCTTTTTCTTTTTCTTACAAAATAAACCTATATTACAAACTATTCACCACCTAACTAGACAATCGTTACGATAGGCCAATATTTGCGCAATCCTCCAGTGTAACAAAAAATCCGAATCAATCACAACGCTATCTGACCGGGTTCGAATATGTTAACAAGTTGGTGTGTGTACGTGATTCAAAATGGGCGCAGCTTGTGTGCAGACAAGCGGTTAACGATTGTGAGGTGAGCGCACCAAGTTTTTCTCTACGATGAGAACGCAAATATCTGCGTTTTTTTTTGACACACGTAGTAGTTTGTGTTTGGGGTATGGTGTGTGGGTGTGTGGGGTGATGGTGCGTAGCTGTGATTTTTGTTTATGTATGCATGTATGTGTGTCCGGGTATTGTTGTGAGTGTGTGTAGAGTTAGTGTGTGTGTGTGTGGTTCTGTGCGAATGTTTGTAATTTTTTCATTAACCTTACACTACAGAAATCTGTTGATCTTTATTACCATCAAACCTTAAAGATAGGGCAAAGGTAATCTCAGTCATTCTAAAGGAGTCACTTGACAAAGCGATATTTTTATAGCACGATTGTGATGGTTAAGTACCCTGGCACTGGCAAGTCTCTGATTTAATACATTTACATTAAAAATTGTAACCAGTTGAATGTACTTCTTTAGAAATTGCACTGTACACCGGGTTTCTGTAAATCATCGCTTTATGAATACAAAATGCAATTATCGTCCTCATAGTGTTCTACTACTAGCTTATAATAGCTTTTTTGTAAGACTGTCTATCAATCTTTTAGTATCTACTACCTGAAGACATTTAAATACTCGAAGGAAAACCATCGACTTGTAAATACTAATTACAGTAATAGTTGCCCTGGAGTGGTGATGCGGCGCATTTGTTTCATCAAACGTTTGAATACTATACGTAAGTTTTACTAAGAGTTCCAACTTCAGAAAAAAATTAATATGGCACAACTAATAGAATTCCGTCGTGAATTCGAATAAACAAACACCAATCTGTAAATGTTTAAAGGCGGGTAGTTTTCCAAGCTAAACTCCGTCCTATACCTGGGCAATTTTTGCCGGGGGGCACTGACATTTGAAAGAGGTAGGGTTATGTGGGCCCTTAAGAACACCCCCTTTTCTCGCGTCTCTCCATGAGTTCCCAAGACCCCGAGTTGAAGGATAATTCAGTTCTTCAGGTCCCCCTTTTCAGAAACTTTTGGCCCCAGAAGCTGAATTTAGCCAATTTCCCCAGCTCCTAAATGCTGCAAGTTTCCAAAATTTTCAGTTCCCAGCCCCTACTTTTTGGAGACAAAATCGTTCACACAAAGCCCAAAGTTGCGAAATTGGGGGGGCCGGAAATCCCTACCCTGAAAAAAGTTTTTGGTAACAGCAACCCTAAGTAAGGGTATATCACCCCCCAATGATTTTCTTTTTAGGCAAATAATTCCTTACATTTATCTTATGCGCGTCTTCTTTTCGCAGTGATATCAAAATAATTCCAAACTAATAACTTGCCCATTTGAACTTCACTATGACTTAATAAGTCCAGGGAAAGTATTAAAATACGGAATATGGGTGGAACATTATATTTTATTTAACCATTTACTCGGGATCGACAAAATGCTAATGTGGTACTTACTATGCTGCGTATATCAGACTATGTCATCTGCATCTTTAGTGAAAAACTGTCATGATACTAAAATCTATTTTCTAATGTTAATGGGTAATAGAACTTGTTTTATTTAACTTTTATTTCAATTTCTTTTTCCCATGGTGTCAGAAATTTCCACTTTAAAAAAGGTTTAACAGAGGTTAAGTCAATGAAATATTCATGAATTAGTTTTAATTAATTGCTATTCATAGGTCCCAGCGAAAGCGCTCTCCTAAACAATCGGGAGCGCTTCATGGATCGCACTTTTTTCGAACACATATACCACGGAAACACCATCTAAGTGGCACCCCCCCCACCCCGCACTCATCCACCACCATCATCCATCCTCATTTAGAGCACCCTATTGAATCCTACCCAACCCCGGTAGTTGGTTGTTTTTGCATAAAAAAATAGGTCAAGTTAAATTATAGTTAGATTCCAATTGATGGTAGGGTTATGGGCGGGGTTTGGACTTCCGTCCATTGCTCAAAATCGCGGACAAGAAAAACAACATAAAATCTTTCGATTTTCTTCCTCGCAATACAAAAGATATCGGGTTGAAAGAAACTGACCAACTAAACAAATAAAGTTACTTTGTTCTTCCAGTCAATACTTTTGTATTTTATACTAATGTGATGCCACTAGTGGTGTCTACCCCAGAATTGGGTTTAAAAACCAAACATTCCATACAACACACCATATCATAAATATCATAAATTTTAGAAGCTTCAGTCACCTGTGTGTACATGCAGAACGTTTATCTCACTATTCATAAAATAGCGTTTCCCTGCTTTCCTTCACTACCTATCCTGGCTTTATTTGGGCGCTTTCTTGTGTTTGAACATTCTACTTTCTAGGGTTTATGCTTTGACTATTGATTTGAGACAAGGAATGGCCCAACCATCGCTAGGTTGGCTATCATGACTGTAGCGCACATCATACCACCAATACACGGACTAAAGTTTTCATATACTATCAATCCCCCAATTCATACCTTACAACGAAAAAAGTAGAGGCTATTCCACTATCACTGGAATCTAGTTTTTTTTTATAAATAATTTTGGCCCAGAAATGGATTTTTGTTGGGGCCACCAAACAATATAATAAAGGAGATGTTTCGGTAGACGAGGGTTTACGAATTTGGCATTGCTTAGGGGTCCGCCGACTCCTGAAGGACCAAAGACATGAATGTAATTTCTTTGTATTTATTGTATGCATCATGTTTGGCGCTCTTCTTTTGCAGTTCAATGTGTAAAGGAGCACACTATAATCAGTTGTTCAAAACCTTATGGAATTAGGAATCTTGATCATTACAAGTTTCATCCTGCACGTTAATGACTCAATAAAGACTTTCTATTATCTGGATGAATATCCTACAGAGGCATAACAAACACACACCACACACACACGAACACACAGCCATCATCATCAATTTCTGTACGGGGCCTTAAAATTCGAGCTTGTTGCACCACCCCTGGTGAGTCATTTTTACCTAATAAAAATTGAAGGGGGTATCGCCCTGATTAGGAATAGGTTGCTCATTAGCGTGTACTCTAGGTACTCTGCCTATTTCTAAATGGCCGGTTGTTTTAAATAAAAACTGCTATTGTATTTTAATTAGAGATAGGAATTTTAGCCCGGACTAATTAAACTTAGTTTTTAACTTCCCTGAAGTAGGCTAAACTGTAAGTCGTCCAAGATGGCCGCAGGAAGAGCATGTTTTAAATAAATGTACTAAAATTGGCAAATCGTGTGGTAAATAATGTGAGTGTACTTTGAGAGCACCTAAAGGAAATTAAAATGCATTTGTATTTCACGTGCGTGCTTTTACTTATGATGGCGGCGATTATACCCCGTCCCTGGGACCAAAATCTCAGGTGAAGAAACGCAGCCCCCTTCATATCTTTTTCGACATAAAAAGAACCATCAAGAAACTATTGATAACGTTTTCCCCGCAATTTCTCTCTATCGACGTCGGGACAAATTGCAAGACTACTCAACACGAGGTGACGTTGTGGAAGATGATCTCGGCAGTAAAAACGAGGAGAGCCGGTGTGAAAGCAGATTAGTCCGCGGAGCCATAGTCCGGGGCTCCATAGACGAAATAGCGGAATAAAGCTGAAACTAATGTGCGTAAAGAGTCAACTGAAATCGATTGCCCTACTTGTTCAACCATTGTTCCCGGACTATGGTCCGCCGGACATAATTACTTCTTACACCGGGATACAAGCCAGAACAAAGATACGCACTATGAAATGTGCCTCGAAACTAGTTAAGTTACCATATTTAATTTTCCCTTCTACTATAGACAACTTTATCCACTTCTTCAATAAGCATATTTGGGTATTTTTGCTGGCAACACCTATGACGCCTCATGAGTATCCTTAAAGAAAGCAGTACCACACCCATTAACTAAAGAGTTTTATTGGTATTCGGTTGATATGAACTGTTGCCTTCCCTTTTTAACTCTTATAGAGTCAGTTTAATCTAAACCCCTTTATATGACTCCAAGTAGTAAATAGCTATAGCAACAGCACTCCTCCTGGACAGTCAATACCCCGCCTTGTAATAGTTTTTTTTACATCTTGGAAATGAATTTAGGGTCATTGGTTAGAATCCGTCTTGTTTATACTTCGAAAAGAAAAGTAGGCTGGTTTTTCTTTCTAAATTACGTGGCTCTAGGTGAATATAATCCCGCCATCTTGAAAACCGCGTGTGTGTGGCCGCAAAATAGAAATGCCATAATTCTTTTTGAGCTCTTCAATAATCACACGAGTTCTTATCGTCCCAACAATTTGCCATTTTAGTTCATTTAGCTAAAAACAGGCCTCCTTGCGGCGGCCAACTTGGACGCCTAGATGTTTAAGTCCCATCAGGAAGTTAAAACTTTATATCGTGTAGCCGTGAATAAATTTCCTATCTGTACTGATATTCTAATGGCGGTTTCCCATAGACTATGGCGCCATTTTGAAATGGACAGGAACGTCAGAACCCGGCTTAGCGTGCGCCTTTCCGGGCGGAAACATACCTAACCGTAGTCTGGGGACATCCCCTTCGTATATGGGAAAATTATCACCAATTCACCATGGGTGCAAATAACCGAAAATCTGGTAGATGGCCAGCTTATGGACTACTACTTACTACTCCAGCTTATTATTACTTTTACTTAGCATGTTGTCCGTTTCCCCCAGAAAAACTGGACGTATCGTCACTTGAAGAACAGTGTTCGTTGCCGGCGTGTTTTCTCTGCCATAGTTGGACATTATAGTGCATTCTTTTACTCCTTAACATGAAAGAGAGTGAAAAATCACTCTGATTTTCGGATTAATTTTAAATTACTCTAATCGAGTGGATGTTAGCTCTAAAAGACCGAGAAATGCAGGCCTGACACCTTAACTCGAGGGTTACCAACCGGCTCACTCTGTTACCGATTTTGCTAAAATACCTCGTCTCTCTTCTTCGGAGTGAAGCCCACTCTGAACTCTTTTCGACCGGATTTTAGCTCAAAAGAGTGAGAGCATAATACTCTTTTCAGGAGTGACTAATAGCCATAGCAACCGCCGCAAAGTCACGTGATTATTTTTTTTCGAACAACATGGCTGTTGGGCGGACGAGTAAGGCGAGACCGTCAGCAATGGTTTGACCGAAGTTGAAATAGTGAAGAATCATAGATAACTTCACGGGTGAGTCTAGTTGGTATGTGTCGTCACAATTGCCTGGGCATTTACAGACAAAAACCAAGTGTGGAGAAGCATTAAATGTTATTTACTGTAATATCACTCGTAAATACGGTATATATCCCTTGCGGCATGCTTAGGCCAGGCCTGCGGATGTGACGGACCGCACAATCACATGCATGTCATGAACATCACGTCAATGCCCATGCCACAATCCGTGCATGTCAACACCACTGAATCATGCAAATGATGCAGCCACAATATTCAGGGTTGGTACATATACTGACCCCCACTTTGCCTGACACATCTCAGAATTCGCAGCCTTTACGGATAAAGTGCATTTATACTGTGCTTTATTCCGGCAAAGGCTGCTAATTCGGAGTCTTGTCTGGGCAAGTGGGTCCAGTAAATGTACCAAACCATTCCATTCATTCACGATGCTATGAATTATGACCTCCACCTACAAATATACTCCCCAAACTAACAAGCAAAAATTCACAAAGAATCACAACCTACTCCAAAGTGATTGGGGCTTAGTTCATCGCTTTCCCCCAAAGCTTTTCCCAGCTCTAAGAGTGACTGTTCACTCTAAAAAGGAGTGATCACTTCACTCTTTGCTTAGAGTTTTAAATTTTTCCTCGTTATTTGAAGTGGATCTCACTCTAAAGATGCGTCACTCAGTTGGCTCTTTTTTTGGAGTGAAGATTTTCACTCTTTTAGAGTGTTTTTTTTCACTAGGCTCGTCATCAGGCAAGTGTGAGTAGCTGCCATAAGATTTCACAGCTGCGAGTCATAGTGCTCTTTCTCAAGGTCGCAGTCTCTGTCAGATTGTATATAGATGGTGGCATGTGGTACTCTTTTGATGTTCGCTAATACGGTAAGCAAGGCAGGATGTGCCAAATGAGATAATCCCTGACTCGCAGCCATATAGCTAAACTGTAAAGTAGGTAGTGTTAAACAGTTTAACTTTGGTGGAAATTGATACTGTAAGACCTTTCCACAAATGTTCTGATGTTATGGTGTAGCATCGGTAGGAGAATACAGTCAAAAGCGCCAAATGGATGTTGCTTACAGTACCACGTTTCTGGTACAACTCTTCGACTGGTACAGAGAGGGATAAGAGTGCTTGAAATGTTGTGATCTTGTACAAGTTTCGGTACAACGCTTCCAACTGCACAGAGATGATATTATTTGCAACGTAAATAAAAATCCAAGAGGAAACAATAATATACAATATAACACACAGAATAAAGTGTGAAACCACATTATGAAAAACGTTTTTAAGTAGACAATGAGTCAACATTGATCCAATTGCTTTCAAATCCAAGCGATTGAAGAGTTCTGATCCTTATCAGAATTACCGAATTAGATAAAATCCCGGGAAATAGTAACATGTTCATGTGATGCTTGAGTTTAAAATGTGCGGTATAGTTCTACCAGAGAGATTAGATCTATAATCTTAGAATGTTCAAGAAGCGGACAGAGAGCGAGAAGAAGTTGTTGTCCTTCCAATATGGGAAATTATACGGTTAGTTTGCATTACACTTTTGTGCGTCATTTGTATTCTGATTACTGTAGTTAAAATAGGTTGGCTGTTTATCTTATTTTTGTTGTGACAAATCCCAACTTTCAAGGTTTTTTTTTTAAAATCTGTACATGAAAATATCAGCATCATTTGTAACACATCTCAAGACAAAGTTTTGGTGATTAATTATGTGACACTACTGTGACCGGAACCCCTGAAAACGTGATTCTAAGTGCCGCAAGTGGTGCCTTAGGAGAGGGGGCCAAAACAAAGTTTGTCAAGGGGTCAAATGTGTAAATTGATCCAATCATGTTGAAACGCACACCATGTTGTACGTGTTCTAACCATATAAGGATTCAAAGGTATAGTTTTGTATATGTACACACCTAACGTTTCAGAGTTATAGGCTCAAAACAACAAATCATAATAAGGGTCAATTTTTTAGTTTTTTTGTTTTTTTTAATTACCGTAATTATGGATTTGGATAAAAATGGTGCAAAATTATGGCTTGGAGCTCATAAGGTAAAATTAAGGAATAGTTTTTTAGTGTCTCAATGCTTGCTTCAGAAAGTAGGGGGGTAACAAGATCAATCCCCATTGAATGGCAATGGACGTTGACCCTTCTGTTCCCCTACATCGGCAACTAAGATTTAAACAGTCAAAACTAGTCTATTTTCACCTATAACCCACCAATAATTGACCATTTTTTATCCAAACCGGAGTAACTTTAAATTTGACCCCTGTACAACTGAAATTGACCCTTATTATTGATTTTTGCTGTTTTTAGCCTATACTCTGAAACTTTAAGGCTGTACATATTTACAAACTATACCTTTCTGATCTTAGGGTTAGACACATAACTTGGAGTGCTTTTCAACTTGATTTGATCAATTTACAAATTTGACCCCTGTACAAACTTTGTTTTGGCCCCCCTCTCCTTAAGGCAAACAACCACTTGCAGCACTGAAGAATCACGTTTCAGGGTTCCGGTCAGTCTGTCACATCATTAATCACTGCAAACCTTTTGTACTTGAGATTTGTTACAAATGTGGGCTAGCTCCAGGGCTAATAGGGTTGTGCGCTGAAGCGAAATTTTCCTCCGCATCATAAGTGACATTGATACGAAAAAACGGTTTGTCGCAAAAGGTCATGCCAAAAATGACATCAATTCAATTCACGGGTGTCCTCAAACCATGGTGATTCCAACTAGTTGATTTTCTGTAGTAACTACAGTATCTACTGTACTGAAGCTTTAAATGATGGGGATAGAAATGTGAATCAACTTCAATAGTAACAGATTGAGCAGAATGTTTGGAGTTCGCATTACGGTTAGTCGCATTACATTTGTCCCACAAATGATGAATTTCCAGCTTTATAAAGTGTTCCAAATCTGAATTCACACCATTTAATAAGTAGAAGACATATCAGAATATAATGGAGTGTAAGACACAAGACACACTTTTGGAGTACTGTAAAGGGACACAATGGCATGGAAAATATTCAGATATAATGAAATGGACCCTTGTTAAATCGAACACTATAGCGGCAAACATTTTCGCCAGCAGGTTTAACTATGACACTGGGTTGCAGCGAAGTTCAGTTAATAATGCTTTACGTTAATAGGCTAAGGTTGTTGTATTGGCACATATGGTTTGATCATGTAGAGATAATGTCATTAATAGTCTATAACTAAGCATCATCTAAAATGGGAAATATCCGCAAGGAGGACATCCAGTCCGAAGACGTAAGGTGAGTCTCCTCGAACGGATCCCAAGTAGAGTGCATAACTGATCCGCAATCTCAGCAGGATAAGAAATATTTGGATTTCAATGCTTGGTCACATGCTGTCCGTGCTCTCATTCGTCAAGGCTTGAACTCTGTTGTTCTCTTCTTAATGGTGTTGCCAAGAAAAATCTCACACGCCTCCAACGACTGCAAAACAAATGGCTAGACTGATCGTCAATAAGCCGAAACATACTCACACATCTCCCTTCCTTCATGAATTACATTGTTACCACGGTTTCCCCAACGCATTCAATTTCGTACGCTAGTGCATGTCTTCAAATCTCTGAGAAATTCATCACTTGGTTACCTCTCTTCTCTGTTCAATCTCAGGAAATCCACCTATTCCCTCTCCCTCCGGTCTCAAGTGCCACTTTCTTGTAGTTCAGAAATCTCATAAGCATGCTGGTGATAAGGGTTTTCTATTGTTTGGTCCAGGCTGTGGAATCCTAAAACTACCCTACGCCATCAATATGCTTCCACTAAAGCATCATTCACAAAGGCTCTCAAAACGCTCTCTTTTCCAAATATATTTTGCTGTTTTGGGTTCCACTCCATCTCCTTTGCTTCGTATTTCCTCTTTCTAAGCGCCTGTATCCTTTGGAAATTATGCTCTTTACAAATCCAGTTATTATTATATTATAGGTGTTGAGGTCCCTTGACTGCTATCATTGAAGAAATATTTCAACTGGGTTTGATTGGTACTGATATTCAAGAGGGATGAAATTAAGTCATTCACCAATGTTAACAACTTTGGTATTCTGACAGCTCATACTTGGATTATGAAGGGGGCTGAGATCTAAGGAAGGTAAGCTTAGATTTCTTAGTTTCCGCTAGAAAAGTATACAATATTGAATTCTTTAGGCGAATGCACTGGATAACACCACCACTGCTAGCCATTTCATGAGGGCAGGATGCACCGAGGATCAATGTTTGGTGAATCAAGTCCTAGTGTGTCAAAGATTGCAAATGACGATTCATATCCAAGATGGTTTTGCGCGTGAGAGAGCGTGGGCATGTAGACAGAGGCTGGTCAATGTATTGCGACCAGCGCTGGTTGTAGGAAATTCAGGATAAAACTTTACACCATAGCGTTCAGAGCGTAATGCCGTCTATATCACGAGGTGATGAACATACGAAATATGATACGAAAGCCACTCAGACTAGTTATTATGAATACCTAGGCGAAATTGGAGTTATTTGTAAAATGTCGAGCAAAACCATCACATGCCGTGATGGCGCAATAGACTAGCGCACCCTAGATCTAGAGGTTGTGGGTTCGAGTCCCATCCACAGCAAAGTTCTTTTGCAATTTTTAAAATTCAATGCTACGTTCACTCTGTCATAAATGTTTTCTATGTATATGCCTATGACAGCAATTCACAGAGGTTATAAAATGGTCTTCCTTTCATCTTAGAGGGAAATTAAATTTCAAGTCGGAGTCCTGATCTGTCAAACATTTTAACCCGACTGTAGCGATAAGTACTTGACAACTTGCAGGTGATATCACAGTATTGAAACTCAAACGTTGACTCAAAGCACGTGCTCAAACTTGAGCATTAAGTCACCAATGGTCATGCCAGTCGTGACTCGTTCATGAACAAGTCTTTGTGTAAACGTTACTCTTCAAAGAGTGCCGAGTCATGACTAAAGTCGATTATAGAAGTGGGCCGTGACACCCACTTAATACTTGGCTCCAATCTTGCTTTAGTGATCAATATCATAATATGTGTGAAGAGACTTGACAAACAGAAGTGGGCCAACTTGCTCAAAGTAGGCCAAGCTAATTACGAAACTTGATCGGCAATGTAACACGCGCCTGTACTAAAGCCGCAGTTATATCTTCTGCCATTAGTCAAACGTTATGTTGGCTTTCATAAATGAATACA
The DNA here is from genome assembly GCA_023653785.1 of Ophioderma brevispina. Taxonomy (NCBI): domain Eukaryota; kingdom Metazoa; phylum Echinodermata; class Ophiuroidea; order Amphilepidida; family Ophiodermatidae; genus Ophioderma; species Ophioderma brevispina. Next base: position 131,099 of record JAMKCH010013331.1, on the reverse strand, counting down.
ATCAATCAATCAATCAACCAATCAATCATCCATCTCAACAATAAAACCACAATAGCCTGTACAATTAACTATTCGACAACATGCTGAAAAAAGCGCTACACACAGAATGTGGTGTTGTGTTGCTCATTATTGTAAATTTAACCCTCGTCTACCTGAGCCATTTTTGTAACAAAACCACCGAAAGTGGGATTTGCCACCCCTTCCCGTGATTTTCGCTTTTGGACATCCGATTCCTTTAGTGTCACAGAATATTATAGAGTTTCTTCTTTCCATTGGAGGCAAAATAAGCACCCCCTTCTCATTATGACGTCACTATGACGTCACAAGTTAAGGAAAGTGTGAAAACATTGGATATAGGGTGGAAAATTGATATTTCGCACTTTTACTGACTCAAACACATTATTATAGCACTAAAACGCGCCTGAGTATATAACACTCTTGATTTCCAATCAAGTAGAGCCAAAACCAGCTTGAAAATTGGATATTCCCACCTTTTTTGGTAGGAATACTTGATTTTGTAACCATTAGGAATAAGCTTGAAAACAAGAATGTAATATGATTCCTGAAACGGGATTTAAATAAGTTGAGATGACATACTGAAAAGCACATTCTGCCGTGTTCTTTGGAAAGTGCCTGAGAACGTTTTTAAGTTCATGGCGAAGTATTTGTACAGTCTTCTTTAGGTTGTCGCAGCATTACACACTGAAAGCGTTAAAGTTGATCTTTATCACTTTGTGACCATTTTTTACCCCCTGTATTATGGATTTACCTCCCTCCTCGATTCTGCCCACACTTTCACAAGGGGCACCCTAAATTTTGTTCATTAACCTTCATAGAAGAAAAAACTTTTGCTCTCCGCGGTCAAGAAATTTTCTCCAGATGACCCAACTAAACCCTAACTGATATAAAAGTGCTGGTTCAGAGCATTATGTACCATTATGCTAACACAGCAATCAGCTGTTGAAATACTCATATCCACATGTAGAAAAAATAGTTGTAGTAACTATGGCACCAAATCTGTCCTTTCAATTTCCTTCGATTAAATATTAAACACAAAATTACCCTAATACTGCTACTGTACTGGCTGTACCTGGGAAACATTTTTGCCTTTGTTGCAAGTGACTGGTTTCAGTGTGCACAGCAAGGTTGGAGCTACGCATGCTCATGATATTACTACTATCCATCAATGAACACAGACAGTTGTTGTCATGTCTTTTAATAACACGGAGTCAGTGCGGAGTATTGGCATCATTTGCTCTCCTACAAGAATGATGAGTCTTTCGGGCTTCACTTGTATAACAATCCCCCAGTAAATGTCTAAGGAAATCGACATCGTCTAGGTACCATTAGTGGTTTTCGCGATCAAGCACTGCAGAAAGTGGAACGGCTTATTTTCTATAAGGAGTCGAGATAAGTGGCGTTACAATTGGAATAGATGCTCAAGATAACCAAGGTAAATATATCATTAAGCTTTTAAAAGTGTAAAGGTAGATACACGAATCTAAATGCATAAACCAGGGGTTCTCAACAGGCGGCCCGCGGGCCAGATCCGGCCCGCGAAGCTTTGGTGTTTGGCCCTTGAACAGTTTTGAAATATGCAGCAAACATAGCAAAAGAGGGTGCATCTGGCCCGCGAGCATGAATATTTTGAAGGGTATACAGCCCGCCATGGCCCGCAAGCCAAAATAGTTGAGAACCCCTGGCATAAACTATGAATGCTCATAATTATTTAGAAACAAAATAAAATATATTTAGTCAAATAGTCATATTTTCACCAATTGTGTCCTTAAGTGTTAAAGCAATGCATATCATTTACGGTACATACCAAATTTACACTTTCAATTTAAATTAATAATTACATCTCAATGATACATGCATATTTTTTACAATGAATGTATTGTTTTAATGCTGAATGCCAAGACATCACTGAAACAATTATTAATTGTAATTCTTTAATTGCACAAGAGAATACCATACAGACTATTATAAAATTACCACGCGTATCAGAACGATTGATGGTACGGCTTGACAATTTTTACTTTCGAAACCTTTCGTTAATTACTGAATAAAAACTAATATATTTGACTTACCATGTACAACCTGTCAAGGAAGATTAATGTCGTATCAATGTCGGATTATTTTAACAGCAAAATTAGGTAGAAAACGCTTATACCAGGACATTTTGCATTAAGATAAAAGCGAAGCAGTATTTTCATATCCTACCGTAATTAGGTCGATTAGATCACACTTCGTGTTATGAACCACCGTCAAATTTATCGCACCACAAGACTTTTGCCATACTTCCAAGATGTGTGTGGAAAAATAACTCCAGCAGAAATAATCGATTTAAAAAACTTTTTTCTCTAAATTGTGACACAAAAACAAGGAACAAGACAATTTTTTTTTTAGATTTTCAGATTTTTTTCACAGTATAAATCTCGAGAATTGAGCTTTAAAATCAAACCGAAACCAATCTTTAAAGTATTTTCATGATAAAAAAAACGTAAAAGCCCCAGGTGTAGTTTGATGATTTTGATATTTAAAACGTATGCCAAATAATCTTCTCCTTAAGTAAAGGAATCGAGAGGGATTACCGTAATTAAATCAGTAATTATTGATTAGATAATCATATTTTCATTGGCTTCTCTCATACCTTTGACAGTTTATGCAATTACTACCTCAAAGCAGTAAATTAGGCAATTAAAATGTCAGAATAACATCTTTTATGGAACTAAAATTCACAACATGCTGGGCGACTAGTTTCCTGTTATTTGGAAGCACACCGCAACTTTAAGTGTGTATTTAAAAGTGTGCCCTTTTTTAAGCAGAAATGTAGGGTTAATTCGCGCGCTTTTAATGTGGGGTTAACAGTTGTCTAGGAAAAATTACAGCAATGTTAATGAGAACATTTTAAATGAACGATTAAAAATTTCATCGCCTAATTTCGGATTTATCACCCTGAGATTCTACCCTAGTTGGGAAGAAAGGGCAAAGAAAATACAAACAAGAATTTAAAAAAAATAGAAAGTTCAAACAGATTATCAAATTCAACACGACCCAGCCTATAATGACCGAATCAACTAATCTCGTTGATTCAACTGGGACCAGATCAGTTTTAGAAATACTCTGAATCAATTCTGTAAATCTAGGGCGATATGAAAGCTGAAAAGCCTAATGTTTGCTCTGATCACATCGTATCTATCAACATCTCGTCCTATCTACATATTTAAGGATAATGCGACAGTACAGTGATAAATGAGATTATGAAGAAACAACTATCAACGGATTTCAATCATCGCTAGAGTGATTCGTTCTCGTAAAACTTTAATTGGATTTTGGCTGTAGTTGTTGCGACTCACATGGCACCACCATATTGTCCTTTGGGCTTATTTGCCTACTTGTTGGGCTTGGCTTCTAATGTTTTAGATGACCATATTGTGCCATTTATCTTTTGTTGTTTTATAAGTGAACAATAATAGTTTAATTATAATGCATGCCTTTAATTGTTTTAGACGGCCGATGTTCTCTGTGAGGCGCTATATAAATATTTATTATCATATAATTACAATAAATGAAATTGAAAGAAAGGGTGATCGAGCTGGTCATCTATTGGAGATGGGTGTGATATTGCCGTTTTGTGTGTGTCATCAATGGTAGATCAGGAGGTGTTTTTACCACGAGGAAATTCTTTCTTACCACGTTAAGTATTTCTAACGTCCAAGCAAAATACGCGCAGGTAGAAGTGTATAATATGAGGTGTGTTAGGGAGCGTCATATTTACGCCGGGTGGGATGGAGGATTTCAACTTTTTTTCGCAAATTTTTTAAAAAGGTTTTTTTGAATCCCCCCCCCCCTCGCTTCCGTTCAAAAATTTCACACTCCCCCTTTGATCATGCGGATTTCCCATTTATAAAAGTTATGTTCCCCTCTCTCTCTCATTGAGGAAAATTTCACGTTCCCCCCTCTCTCTTACAAAATCTGTCGGTTTCCCCCCCAAATCCTCCACCCCCCCCCCCCCCCCCGGCGTCATGACCCCTCCCTTAGTCCTGCCGTAAAGCTTCGAACCTGGTAGTTTCTGTTAGCGGCAACACATAAACAACAACGCTGATCTAAGTCTAGGCTTGTTTGGACTCATTACAATGCATGCTCATGCTGATTCAAGCATAAGTGACGAAATTGCATATTTTGATTGAAAAATGTTTTTAACCCCCTGACCACTACCAGCATTAATTCACATGCTTAATTAATCATATATTTCTGGCATAAACAGTAAAATGAAAAGCTTCCAAATAAGTTCCCCTTTTTAGCCCTACCACCATTCTTATCATGTTTGCTGATTGGCAGTTAGTTCTCATGGCGTTTAACTCTGACCGTCTCTTGTTACTACGATGCCCATCGTGTAAATGTAGTATTGAAATGATGTTTAGTGTGTCTTATGAGAGGTATACTTGGGCGTTAGACAAGACAAGTTTTGACCGATCGCAATGACTGGTATTGACCAGTAGCAACTCGGCCACAACTAATCCTATTTGGATTTCGAACATTTGTGATGTCTACGCCTCTTTGACGTCTAATCTTAGGGTATAAAAAACCAGACAACGTTTAATTAATCTTTTAAATTGTTTTTAGATCACGGTGAATCTCTGTCGTTTTTTATTTGGATGCCTTATTTTTATCATTGGCCTATTTAGCCACTGTACATAACGCAAGAAATTCACCGTTTTCATCTTGACATCGGATCGATGATGAATTTTTGGGCAATTAATTTTTCCATTTCTTATATTAGTGAATACAAGGTGAATGTCTGTCTCACAAGCCCAAGCCAAGGTGAACTGTTTTGTATACTCGCAGATCAGATGGTAGTCACGTATCCCCTTTGACTCTGCATTAGAGTAGCCTTACAGCCATGGCCAAAAAAGGCGGGGAATCAGCAGGAGGGATACCCAAAACAATTTTGCCCCCCCCCCCCCTCAAAAAAAAAAAAAAAAGAAAGAAAGTAAAAAACCTTTGCCTCTTCCGCGCCCTGTTGATCAAGTCCGTTTAATTTGGCCTCGTTTAACAAAACGTGAACCAAATTTAACAGCCATGACCATAGTCAAAAAGTTTGCGTGACAATTTTATTCGTGTGGACAATTTTGGTTACCTCCCTAACATGGGTCTACTCCTGCAACACATTTGATTATTTAAGTTACTTTTTCTACGTTGATCACATATAAACGGAAATGCTGCAGCTGTTGTGGGCAGGAAAGTATTGTTCCTGGATTCTAATACACCATACCGGTTGCAGTTTTTTTCCACACGTACACGTAAAAGTATATCATAAATCTGTGTAATAAAGTAATGATAGTTTGCGGAAAGAAAACGAGAACAAAGTAATTGACATCAATGTTCTTCCATTCCCTAAGCACATGTGGTGTCAGGTATATCCTAGATTGATTGATTTAAACCGGCATGGTGTCTGGCTTGTTGAATTCGCTAATTGGGAGGAAGAAATACAAAAGATGGTCAACCTCGCTCCTTATTAACTGATATGGATCTTAGGGCACGGAACGAGTCACTATTAATCATGAGTAAGATCCTTTGCAGTTTGGTCTACGCTAATGTCCATCGAAACTTAGAAAACTATAATTACAATGAGACATGCATCATACGCGCAACTCTATGTAAATAGAATGAATTCACTTAATGATAAATTACTTAAGTGCATACAGTACTAAGCTTGTCATAACATTCTCTATACAATTATACCGTAATCGTTTTTCGTTAATTTAATTTTTTTAGTGTGTGTGTTTACGGATACCCGGTGGTCTTATGGTGACGTTTTAAGCCTTAATTGGGCAACTTTTTTTCCTTGTGAGTATTTTTTTTTAAATTCCCACAAGCTAGAAAGTCCCACAACAATTAATGGTATTAGACCTACAAATGTCCGTCACCAAATTCTACATGATACGGAAATAAAGCATAGAAAAATATTATTTGTAACTTTAATTCCGTTAAAGACAGACCGTCATTCCCGTTGACACAATAAGAAAGCTCGTCTGCAAATATGAGAGAAAAATGACAGCTCCAACTCGTCCGTCTGGGATGCAAGACCAACGTAAGTTACATTTTTGCCGAAATGGATTTTGGTGAATTTGGGAATGAAGAGTTATTCGCTCATAATTTTAAACTAATTTGTGAGATATGTAAGCGTTTTAAAAAAGTTTTAATTTAGATAAAGAAATAACGTATGTGCAATGCGCTTTTTCAGTTTAATGCAAGACCAACGCCAACGTAAGTGGCACTTAGATTGGTCTTGCATTAAACATCTTTTCATTGCAAGAACACGTAAGTGGCACTATATTGGTCCTGCATTAAACATTTTTGCAACCTTTCAGTGCAAGAACCAACGTAAGTGGCAACTTACGTTTGGTCCTTGCATTAAACCCTTTTTTCTAGTTTTTGCAAGACCAACGTAAGTTTTTTAAGGCGGAACTGTGGCACATATATCTGGGGGCAGCATATATTAACCCTCGTCTACCGAAGGGGGGGGGTGGTTACCCAAACCCCCCCCCCCCCCTTCAGGTTTTTTCCCGCGGCGGCTAAAACCCCCCTTTTTTGGTGCCAAATTATTAATCTGTAATTGGGCATTGACAGGTTCCGCTCCTTTTTCAATCCAAAAACAAACTCCTCCGGGGTATGGTAAGATACAGGGGGTGATCCCAAAGTCCATGGATAGGGGGGGGGGGTGGTAACCAACCCCCCCCTCCGGAAGAGAAGTACCAACATGCCTAACGCAACACGGAACTCACAGACACTTTATTTTGTTACCATAGATAGCTATGGTCCTCCTCTTTCCCTTTCCTTTGATACCAAAATGAGTACCCACATGCATAGCATTACTCCACAATGACGTCATAAAGTTCGTCAATGTCAGCAAACTGCCATTTCCATAGACACACACAAGTGAAAAATTCATTTTTCGCTAAAAACGGTAGGGAAAAATCAGATTTTCATGCGGTTTTTGACTCTACTTGATGGGTAAATGACTAGTTTATATAATGACAGCATTTTTAGAGCTGATCATAATGTGTTTGAGGTCGCTAAAATTGCGAAAATAAATCAATTTTCCACCCTATATTTCCGGTATTTTCGTACTTTCCTCCTCAACATATGAACGTCAGGTGACCTAATAACGGGGATGTTAGTACTTATTTTGGTACCAATGGAAAAGAAGAAACTCTAAGCTATCCTTTGGTACCAAATTTACAGATCGGGGTGTTCAGTAACGAAAATCACAGGGGGGGGGGGTGGTAACCACCCCCCCCCCCCCCTTCGGGAGGTTGTTACCAAAAAATGGCTCAGGTGACGAGGGTTAAAATAGATTAAAATATATTAAAATAGGCCATTGGTTTTCACTGTAAACTGACGAGTGTGCCAGAAATCACTAATTTTTCAGGGGGTGCCAAGCAGGCCCCCCCCCCCTTTACAAAATCTGATCGGCAAAAATGTTGACTTGTCGGCGATAACGGTATATGTGTGGCGCAGAACTGATGGAATGGCCGGTGTCGGCGGTGCAACTTCCTCCACATGTTTGTTTATTTTGTTTTTATAGCTGGAGAATGACTGTGGCTGTTGGTTGCGGTCGGCTAGCTCTTCCCCCCCCCCCCCCTGCTCCCCCGCTCTTCAGAATTTCGAACCGAGTGGAAGGAATTTGGGTCCTCCTGGCGAGCGCAGCGAGCCGGAAAATTTGATAATTCTTGAATCCTGCCCATTATTTTGTCGGCAACACAACTCAAAAAACACCCCCATTAAAATGGTCTGGGGACGCCCCCTGGTTGCAGACGGGGGAACTATTCCCACAAGGAATAGTATCATCAGTTAAGTATTTAAATATATTATTATACCACGTCTTTCCTTAAAAAAAAATCATAAAATCAAAATGAAATTGAAAACGAAAGCTTATAGTTCTAATGGCTCTCCATGACTGATTTACAGGTTGGTATGTGATTTTTTACCTCCCAAGCTCTAGCCAAGAAGTTGTGTAGTTGTATGCTACATTGTCAAGGGCTCAATTATCAATCACATTTGGTGCACTAATTTTGGGTAGGAAGGTCCCCCCCCCTTCCAGGCCAAACTTCTCTAGGGTAAATGGTTAGGTTAACTGCAGAGTGCTTTTATATGAAAGATCAGATGTTAGTATCGACCAAATTTGTAACAATAATTGTTGGGTTGATGCTTGAGACTTTGACGCACTTCATGTCAAAGGTCTCTAAAATTCGAATGTGTCCATATTATCCATTTTGGTTAGTCACTTACTAGAGCAGGAGCATAATATCATAGGGTCCTTATTTCAGTGATTTCGTTCATGCCCGCCTACAAGCCTAAGGTTTGACAATGCAAGAAGTTTAGTGGTCTCATATTGTTGGTGTCACTTTTTACAATAGGCCAATTTAAAGTACACGGGTCAAACTTTTAAACTCCTGCAAACAGGTTAAACATTTCCTATATTGTGCCGTCTAGTCATAAGGATCCAAAAAAATGTTAGTTTGTTCCATGCATCTATGACCAGTTGTTTTTAGAGTTATTGGTAAAAATCTAAATGTAAAAAAGGTCCCTTTCAGTGTGCTGTACCATGTAGGCGCTTGACAGTTGGCATTTAAACTAATTGTCGTTTTGTGGGTAATGTGGTTCCTTTTGTTGAGGCTAGCTAGTAGTTTGGTTGTGTGTTTTTAGGTGCAATGATTATGTGTGCATTACAATTGATTTGAAAACTAGGAGTATCAGCCTATTTTGCTCATAGGGTGTATGCTTGACCGATTAACCTCTTTATACTCGTTTCAGCAGAACCATGGCCCAACATTCAATGCAAATTGACCTGTTAATATGACCCATGTAACCTTCGCCCTTTTTCTGCAAGTGAGTGGCAGACAATGCGTGTTTTTGGGTATGTTGTATTTTTCAAGTCACGAACACATTTGTGAGCTCAGAACGTCAAAAGTGGGCATAGCAAGGGAAGGCAGAATTGTTTTGAGCCGTGGCTCAACCTCAGTTTATGATTGAGCAGTACTAGTTTTTGACACTAACGCTTCTTTTGTTTGCTCGTATCCTCAAGTCATTGGTAATGGCCTGTGGTGGTGTCAGGATTTATTCAACTAGTGTCCTGATCCGGGGCCGCGTGTATCCATGATACGGACGCTCCTAACATGGCCCGCTATTTGAGGCTGGGGCGGATTGGTAACAATCATTGGTTTCCACCCTACTCTTATTCAACACTGACTGCGATGTACATGTACGACTCTCTGTACACGGGACCGTCGGCTTAACGTCCCCCTCCGAAGGAGGGAATTGCTTCATGATCCCTTTGCCACATTCCAAGTGAGCCGCATGGCGGAGAGCGTATCTGTTTTGAATCAGCTGCTGGTATACAATCACTCCAGATTGAATAGACCCGAATAAATCCCTCAAGTGCCACGAACCCCCACCGGGATTCGAACCCTTGAATTTGAAGGTAAATTTGCGCCAGAGGCAAGCACCCGAACCGCTAGGCCACGCTCACCCACTAACGCTTTCTAGGTTACGCGAAAGTTCACTCTTGCAGTTCTATTCCCCCCTCACGACCGCGTGTCATATACAAGTTTGACAAGAAGGAGAGCGCATGACGGTCAGAAACCGTATGTACATACACAAACTCTGCGATGTTTGTTCTATTTTTAATTTGACGGCTTTTTTCCTTTTCACTAATCTCCCGGTGCGTTTGCTCAATTATCCTTTTAGCACCACACTGGCCATAAGGATTGCAACATGCAGAAAACAGCAATTTATATCACAAATTGATTTTTAACTTGTATCAGGAGTTTTTGACTACACTTTACGTAACTTAGTTGCCAAGTGGGGTTTAAACAGATGATGTTTTTCCCAGAATCAAGAGTGGGCGAGACAACGGCGGTTAATGTTGATTTTCATGTATCCTTAATATGTCGGGTTAAAGCAGCTGGCTAATGATTCACGTGCCGTGTACTCCAGAAGGAATACGGCACAGGAACGTACGAAATGGCCCCATAGGCGCTAATGAACTTAACGAAGTTTGTCAGATCTACTCTAAATGTTTAGGGCGAAAATTGAATGTAGTTGTATGACCGGAAATGAGATATGTCAATAAAGGATTGGACACTTTCACCACCGTTGGACTCTGGAAATTTAATTGCAATGAAAGAGGCCCGTGATCCCTGAAAACACTTAACATGGCACCCTTGGATATGTGCTGTTTGCCAGTGTATGTGACAGCGTATTTAGCACATTATTTACGTCAAACCACGTGAGCTATCAATAGAATTACATTTCAGGTGTCTCGGAGTTCTCGAATATTTCGAAGACCACTGTCTTCCATTGACTTTATCTCGTTTCCGGGCCACACGTGACCACCATGATTTTTCTCCCATAAAAAGTTTAAGTAACCCTAACGAACCCTACAATCCATTAGTGGCTGTTTGAAGCCATATCGTTTGTGTATGTGTCCGTATTTCTTCTGGAGTGCCATTTTTATCCGCCATTTTAGGGAACGTGCCAATCAAATCAAACGTTTTTTTTCACTCTCTTAGATTTGGGGGTACCATCTTTTTGAAAAACACATCTTTGGAATTAAAATCGGATTGGATGGTCAAGAATCCATGGTATAGTTTGAATCAATCTGGTGATTATGAATTTCGTTTCTGAATGTTGGCAATACTTTTGGCCAGTGTGTGTACATTTTAAACTGATTATCGCTTGTCTGTCAATTCTATAAAATGGATAAAATAATATTGTCGCCACTCTCACTTTAAAGTGGGGACCCGAGTGGCGATTCAATCTACGTTTCAAGCTCTTGATACTGTTTTAATTGCATGACTAGTATAACTCCCCATTCAAGGAAATAATATGTGAAATGAGACTGTGTGACCCAACTACCAAGCTGATACTTTGCTTGGCGTAGAAAAAGAACAACCTCTCAAGCAGGCGATCCTTCATTTTCCCTTGTTTCTTGAGAGTTGTTAAATATAATAAATTATGGTGACATTGTGCCTGCTTGAAGAACAGACCATTCGATAACTTTGATTACAATCACGACAGACAAAATAAAATGCGGTAGAGGTTCGTAAAAAATAATAATTACTACTCATAAATAGTGGATAGGGATACATTGCAATGATTGTAAACACTATTCAATATTTCAAGAAGTCATAAACCACAAATAAACACACATATCCCTTAAATTCCTAAATGCCATTTTTCCCCACTTTTCAACAATCACGGAGCGGACTCTTTGCCTTGTGTTTAGGGTGAAATTGCTCCTAGATCTAACAAGACAAATTGCGCCACCTCACCTTTTTTTTTGCGGTGATCGTCAGGTTGGTAGTCATTTTCCCTCTTGGGACGTAAAGGGTATAATACCCCTAACACTCCACCCGTAATTTCATAAGAAACCCCTAAATACGACAAAACACCACAGACATTAGACTGCCAAACCACCAACCACAGGGAAATTTCATGGTCGCTGATGATTTGTAGGCAAACCTATGTGAAGTAAAGCACCCCAAATACCACAAAATATCATGATGGAAGCACAGCGTGATATGTTGTGGTATTTTGTGGTGTTGGGTGTATAACTAAACCGGCTATGGAAATATTCTCCCAAAGGATTTACAGTTCATGACTGATTATCAACTGTTCTTTAAGCTAAAGATAAGAGATATAAACATATAATATTCATCAAGAAGAACACTACCATTAATTGATGCTAAATAAATCATTGATGAAATCCAAGATGAAACAAAAATAATGGACGAAATAAAAGGTAATAAATATTTGTTTTGTGCAAGTAGATAAGAAATCAAATGGTACTAAATTAGAATTAGGAAATTTACGAAATCCTAAGCTTTTTGTATATTTTGCACCGTCAAAAAACGAAATGGGTCGGCAAAGGTGCACATCTAAATTATTTCTAAATCTATAAAATATAATAATTAATAATTTCCACAAGTATATAAACATAGTAGACCGATGGTACTACCTTCATCTTGGTTTATGGGTAAAAGCAGAAAGCAGAAATTAGAGATTTGACTGACCTCTACGTTCAAATACGTTTGATGACAGATTTTAACAAATAAGGTAACATTACCTTTAAGAAAGTAACGTTGGCTTTAGCAAATTTAAGTAACAATAGATCTCCTGGGCTTGATGGCTTCACTGTAAGCTACAGCAGAACTTTATAAACATTTTCGCTGAAAAAGATCGCATTTTCTTATCCCTTCTTTTAATGCAGGTTTGAAAGGGATCTGTTTCTCCTGCACAAAAAAACAAGGTCATATTATTTTCCTCCGAAAAGGAATAAACCTCGTCAATACAAAAGTAATTGGAGACATTTTATGTGTTAGGTTTAGCTTATAGGCTGGTTTCACCTTGCATGGTAAAGCGGAATAAACAAGTACAATGTATTGCCGGGTAGTATCAAAGAAGATGAAACATGTTTTGTTTCTGGTACATCTATTTGTAAACTTTTTGCCTAAAACGGTGTAAACAATAACCCGGGTATGTTTCTGTTAATTTACTTCGACAAAGTCTTTAGTACTCTTGCACTCGGGATTATTTTTGAAATACGAAAGTTTTTAATTCTGGGACCGCTATCATATAAGGGTTCGTGCAAATTCTTCGCAGGTCATAAATGGTAATGCTTCCAAACAATTTCTCATCATTCGAGGTGGTAGACAAGGTGACTCTTTTACCGCCATATATGTTTCGTAGAGTGTGAAGAAATTTTGGGAGTTATGATAAATGACCAGACAGAGTAACACTATACATGAACTATCCTTCAAACTTTCTTACGACGCTGATGACACCACGTATACTTGTTTCAGATTATCAGATCTTTGAGAGAAAACTGTGAGAGTCTTAGACAAATCCAATACCCAATCTCAGGCCAATGATAATATTCAGATATGTATCAATTTGGAAAGATTTTTACAAACACCAATACGGTAAAATTTAAAATACAAATATCGAAGCTTCTTTGATACACTGTATGTAAAGTGTGGTTACAGCATTGTGTCTATATTTAAATTACAGGATTTGGTTTTAAAAAAATTATAATATATGGCTCTCCTTTTATTGATCTCTGATGGTTATCCTAGCTATTAACACATTTATCTACCGAATTTATGTTTCCAAAATGGCTATTAAGCTTCTGTGGACCCTTTTGGTACAAATTTATAAGCACAGGTATAACCTGGGATTTAAGAATTGCATAGAGCTTGACAGGCGTGTTTCCGATCACTGGCATTTTTCAACCTGGATCAACTTCAATTGTCGATTGAGTAGAGCCAGTTTGTGACAATATCCCTTCTAATGTTACGTTAAAGTTTCGTGTCGCTTTTGCAGTTTGTTCCTCAGGATAACGTGCCTTCAGGCACAGATATTGATAGAGCAAAGTTCATAATGAACTACAGACTGTTAAAGGGGGTGTCACATTCATAATGGATGGCGATTGTGTCACTCTTTAATATTCATGATTCTCATGTCCTTAGTCAAATCGCCAATTACCATTTCTTTTTTTAAATAAAAATATACAATTTGTATTTAACTATAAATTTCGATTTATACTAAAGATATTGTATATTATAAAGATTGGGCTTGAGTTTTCTTGGCATATCACCGAAGTATCAAAAAGGGTTTTTAAAATGGGAAAAAGCATCACCTTCAATTCCTCTATTTTCAAAGTAAGGGAACAAATACTAATAGCAGTCACGACTTAACACTCATATCACGCATTGAACCCCCCCCCCCCGCGCCTTGTTGCTATAGCAGTGATTATTCAACATTGGTATATTTACATAGTTACATTTCGGTGTGGCCTGTTTGCATACTTTAGTTGTAAATGTCCATAGCCTATTCACATAATTGTAAAAGTTATAGCTTCGTGAGATGCGTTAGGTCTCCGTACTGACATGCTTTTCATCATCAGTCTACTAATAACAGCAAGTCAAACCTGTTATAACTGTTATTGCTATTGATTTTAGGACTCCCTACAAATTACAATTCACAAGTGAAAACCAAAGAGTATTGTGGTATCCCGTTTTTAGGATTCTATTTTTTACTTCAAAGACTGATTTCAATCGAAAAGCCCTTGACGAAGGCAGGTGGACTTAAAGGAGTTTTGAATCTAGTTCTTCTCAAATCTACCTAAAGTTGAATTGATTCCATGTAAAGTATATTTACCTCCTGTACACTTTCATGCTTAGTGGCTTGGAAAATAAATGGAACTTGCTTATTAAGTTAATATGCATAAAGAAGAAAGGCACTGTTATGTTCACGAGGAAGCCTGCTACTCAGTATTGATTATCCCATTATTCAAACCTGATTTCTTGGGTGTGCTTACGTTAGGAGTTATTTTGTGGTAAGCAGCTACTGAAAAAAAAAGCTGCAATGACTTGTACGCAATCAAGGTACTGTCAAAACCTATTCTCTTTCATTTTGCACCACTACAAATAACCGTCGATAGCGTGCACGAATTGTCAATAGTCTAGTCTGGGATTGCTTCAGAACTTCACAAATTATAGGAAGTGCTGTGTTATCAAGCAAACCACGAGCACTTTTCATATTTTTGACGGGTAGAGGAAATCGGTTCTGATATGTCAAAAAGGCGTATGTCATAGTTCGAACGTCAACAATATACATCGTTTTGGTATGGTTTTCCATGATCTTCGAGTGAGAAAATGCAATCTGTAAATGAATTTTACAAATAGGGCATTTCCGTTTGTTCTATTATAAGAAGCCTATTATTGCATGCAAGCCTAGCTACAGCATAGGACGTATCCTAAATCGCTACACGCTCTATAGTTTATTTTTCAAAATGAGAGTCTTAGAATTTTACTGCAACTTTTGAAATAAGCTAATGAATTAAAAGGCGCCATCCTATAAAACCTTTAACGAAAATTTTACTAGCGTAACAAGAAAATGGGAAAATGAATCAAGGCAATATAAAAGGGAAAATCCCCAATTTTAACAAAAAAACAAAACTCCAAAAATACAAAGGTAAAAAAAAGAAAAAAATATCATATAAAATAATTTATGCCAATATCTAGTGGTTTTAATACAAAAACGGAATTATATCACCCTAACAAGGAAATTAAAAACATCTAGTTGACATTTTGCTATTTAATCGCGCTAGTGTAATAACGTGTTATGCGATAAACGCGACCGCACGTTCATGTCATACATCCTAGGAAATACACATTATGAAAGCATCCATGGTGGTTAAGATTAGACGCTACTGTGCCGTCCGTTATCGCATAACACAAATACAATATCCCTATACAAGTACGCGAAATTCAAAATAGCGCATGGTCAGACAAAATGCTTTTAATTCGTTTTACGGTTAGTATAATTCCGTTTTCCCATGAAACTGCTCCAAATGTGTTCAATAATTCTTTTTATAGCGTATATTGTGTAAGTTGTTCTTGATAAAGGTTCTCCTTTAAGTGGGTAAGGTCTTTTTAAATACCTTAGTGGATAAGGGGGTTTCTTCTACAGTCAGAAAAGCGCATTTTCCATAGGAACAACACCCTGCATATATTAAAACTATTCCAAGTCATTAATATTAGTGAAAGAAAAATTGACAAATATTGATCGGTTTAGAAATTAGGGATAAAACAATGATTTTAAATAAAACTTGTTATGAGTTCAGAATAGACCAAATTATTAACAATAAATTGGGTGCTGGATACATTTAAGTATTTTTCGTGGTGCCATTTTCTAGACCACGCATTTTCCCGTTTAGTAGGAAGGCCAGCAATTCAAGGGTTCGAACTTTGGTGAGCGGCATGAACACTCTTGTGTACGAAGAACGATATTGGGTTTTTTATTAGCAGTTTTCATTAATTATTAACACAGGAGAGAACCAGATTTATTCCCCATCGGCTGCAAAATAAGTCCTTAATATGTATATTTTGTTTATCAATATTCAATTCTTGTTCTTGTTCTTCTTGCGTATGAGGCTGCAGCTAAATGGATTAAAGTTGGTGGAGCCACCTCACTGTTGCTTGGTTGGGGTTTGAGAAGTCTATATCCAGCGTTGGATGAAATTTAGGGCACTCATTGAGAATGTTTTCCGCAGTCTGTGATGGAGCGCCCCCTTGTCACGGCTGGAGATGGTTTGCACCCCACCCCAAACCCCCCTATTGTTGTTGAAAAATGACCGACACCAGTGGAATCCCGGTTCCAAGCCGATCCTTCATTACTTGGAAGATTGCCTACCAGGTGAGAGGTCTGTCCCATGGGTGTGATAAGTGAATTGGTCTGGTCTGGAGTATCTAACCAGGCGTGTTTCCATTTGATGGGAACTGGGAGTGTTAGCAAGTTTAGCCGACAGAAAGGGCGAAGTTACAGTGCAGTCTTCGTCTGCCGAGCTGGTGTATTTCTTTGACAATATATGCAACAGGTTCTTGTTGTCAACGAGCCTTGTTACCCAGCTGATGTGTGTGGTGTGTCTCTCCAAGCACTGCCGGTCCATATGCCTGAAAAGCACTGGAGAGACTCATATAAAGTGAGACCGTAGGGCAACCATGGTCAATTGTTTTCATGGTCTCGTTGGGTAACTAAATTGTCCAGCTTCTTTGTGTTGGTAAGGTATTTTCAACCATGCTGGGCATACTCACAGCAGCTGTAGACATAGAGCCATGGCGGTGGTGCTAGGTTCAATTTCACATTTCGGGCCACGTTTTTTGGAACACCTTCCTGTAACATCAGGAAGCACAACACTGGCCATTTTAAGAAAGTATTAAGACTCGTCTGTTTGAAGAATTGATCTGTTTCTCCCTATTTTTTTTTTTTTTTGGGATTTTTTTTTTTTGGCTCTTATTATACTTCTTGTTATTTCATTAATTTTGTTCTGCGCTTATAGCTCCTGTATAAGCGCAATATAAATTATTATGTAATGTATGGAAGGGGATGTGCTAGTACCCACGGAAGATCCAGCAAGGCAGAGGCACTCCATTGGTATTGACTTGAAGCTGGCGATGAGCCTCTTTGGTGTTTAGATGGAAGGCAGTAGCGGGGTGGTCCTTGGCTTCACTCAGCGTGATTCCCAGGTCTTGAGGTATGCTGCAAGTCGGGTCCTGTCTGAAATAATGAATTTTTATTCAGTCCAGCTTGTGGAAGAAGAGCAAGAGGTCGCGAATGTCCCTCTCGTATTTGTATTTCTTCATGGCATTCATGCCCCAAGAGGTTTAAGTATTTCATTTCCTCTCGTTTTATAATTTATTTCAAGTTGCTTGTGTATCAGAATTGCTGATCAACTCTGATTGGACGGCGGCTTACGCTCTTAACGCTATGGTGTAGAAACTCGAATGGACCATCACATGTCCGTGGATGAGCGCAATTGAATAAGCGCATCCCAGGATCTAAAAAGGCAGAGTGTGTGGGTTCGAGTCCCATCCACCGCAATTCTTTTGCATTAATAATGCTACTTCCCGCGCTGTCATCACTTTCTCACCACACACACACATAGATATATATAATAATTATATATTATACGATAGAAATATATATATATAATATACTAGATCATTTATACATATGAAATTACTTCTTAGTAGTCAAATTATAGTCCACTGGAGTGAATCGGTACTTAAATTTTATGAAGACTTTACTCCACATATTATGCTAATTTCTGTTCTATTTGGTCCAATATATTTTACAGTGCAGATATATATTTTTGAATAGAAGCCTGTCTGTACTTTCTTTAAGGTAGCAGGTCTCACACCCCATATTATTGGTGAAATCAAAATGACAGAAAAAAATTTGGAGTGTTCAATCTGCTTCCAGTCTATAATAATGCGCACATCCTGTTGGGAGAAGACATGTCTGTAAATCGCCCGGCTTTCTTTGAAACACCAGTCATGCATAAGAAATTGGCGGACTTGAATCTAATGCAAGTAATGCCCTACTGTATTTCTATAAGTGATATCTTTGTCACCAGTGTTAATGTTGAGACAATCTGCATCGAGATAAGGATTCACCAGCTCAAACGTCAATGAAAAACTCCCAGTTAATGCATTTCAAGGAGTAGAAGAGGGTAATATTTCTCTAGCTATTTTAAGTATAATTATAAATTTTTGAGTTTTTTAACATTTTTAATTTTTTGCAGAAAATGAAAAAAGAGATGACACTTACAATAACCAAAGAAAAGTGATTTTCGAATATCTTGCCCACGTAAATTACCTTCTGCTTACTGCTTCGAGTAAAAAAGTAATTTATATATGTGTTTCCCAAAACCAAGCCAGTTCAAAATTAGTAGAAATATATCAAAAATATCTAGTTTTCAGATTTTAATGACATGTTAATTTTATTATCAACTGATGATTCCATTGTGCAATCGCATTGATCTGATGAGAAAGTTATATATTCTCACACTCTAACTTTTGGCACGGATACGTAGTTATGTACAAATGGTTGACTCATTTGTTTTACTCTAATGATATATGTAGCCAAAAATAAATTGAACAGACCCGTTACAAAGAGGGCTAATTTGAACCTACATATCTCATAAATGGTCCTTATGTATCATTTGCGTACGGAAAACCGTTGTAAATTGTTATCAGACGATTTGCAGCTATTTATACAATAATTGTTCTTTATGTTCAGACAACTATGCAAATTCCAAACAATAAGAACTGAAAAGTATGTGCCTTCATTTATACCCAAATGGCACTAATGGTCATTTTTGTAAAACATAATAATTATGACCCTTTAATTTTCGCAGTGTAATACACAAACAATTTATTTAAAGTTCTTTTGGCTACATATCAACATTAGAGTTCACAAAATGGTTGAACCATTTGTACACAATCATTATACGTTCAAATTTTTTAGATGAAGATTTTGTCCAATTCTCCTCAAAATTGTCGCATTCTCAAGACTATTTTTCCTAGTGTGGATGCATGCTGCTTCATTAAATTTTGCATTGGTAACTAGGACCTTAACAATTTCTTAACCCTCGTCACGAAGTTGGGATTGGGGTTACCACCCCCCCCCCTTTCAAGGTTTTTTTCCCCGCCGGCTAAAAAACCCCCTTTTGATGCCAAATTAATGAATGTAATGTCAACTGACCTTTTCCGCTCCTTTTCATCCAAAAACAAACATCCACCGGTATAGTAAGCTACAGGGTGGATCCAAAGTGCGGATAGGGGGTGGCAACCACCTCCCCCCCCCTCGGTAGAACGAAGACGCAAAAACAACTAACACAACCCGGGAACATACAGACACTTGATTTTGGACCACTAGATAGCTATGGTCTCCTCTTTCCATTGATACCAAAATGAGTACCACATGCCTAGCATTAACGTCACAATGACGTCATAAAGTTTTGCATGTCTCAAAACTGCCAATTTCTATATACACCACAGTGAAAAATGCAATTTTTTTTTCGCCAAAAAGGTTAGGAAATCAAATTTGTCACTTTTAGAGCGATATAAGGTGTTTGAGTCGCGAAAATTGCGAAATATCATATTTCCTCAACATATGACGTCCATGATGACATCATAATGGGATGTGTTGGTACTATTTTGGTACCAATGAAAGAAGAAACTCTAAGCTATCCTTTCTTCTGAGATTTTTTCTTCTGATAGGAATTCCTCGGGAATGCTAGCAGACGGTCAAATAAAAAAACCTAATTTGTCCTCTGCACAAAGTATAAAGGATCCTCACCAAAATGTGTATAGTAGCAGTTTGTAAAGGATTTGTTTTCTCAATGATTGGCCCGGTTGCAACTTGTGTGAGTAATGATAGTCCGCCGTACTCGCAGTCCGGCTACAACGTTAACGAATAAGGCACTCAATTCAGTTGACTCTTCACGCAGCATTAGTTTCACGCTCTTTCCTTTGTCGTCTAAGGAGCCAGGACTGTGGCTCCCGGCGGACTATAATTACTTTCACACCTGTGTAGAAAAATGAGATATTGGTCCGGCAGGACCCATAGCCCGGGTTCCATAGACGACCAACGTAATAAAGAGTGAAAGTAAGGTTGAGTGAAGAGTCAACTGACCGATTGTCCTATTCTTCACCGTTTGTAGGTGGACTGTGAGTCCGGAGGACTATATCTCTGCCACTCCGGACCATATGGAAGTCCCAAGTATGCAAAAAGGTTTACGATTAAGATTGTCATTATCTATATGAAACCCCTACCTGTAAACCACACACTGGACCAACAACCTGTAAGAATCAACGTTTTGGGCCAATTTTATTATTATAGTACTTGTATGTCAGGATTTCAGTGCTGATTAACATTGCATACGTGTAATGTCCATTTTAAAAAACTGTAAAAAAACTAGTCCCTTAGCAGACATATTCATGCAGTTGAACATCATAACCTTTTTACAGTGAATTGGTCTTATCATGGACAGGAGTTTTCATTCCAAAAACAAGCACCAGAATAATACCAGGCGTACCATATAATGGTAATATAAGCATCGTAGGTTGATGATTATCATTGATGCCTGGCATGGTTTTAACAATCATGTTTTTTCATTGGTATCACTTTATAAAGCTGTTTGGCTATCAGGAAGGTTAAATTGTTTTCTTTTGCAGTCTATTGGTTTTCAGCTTCTCTCAGGAAGATTTTTGCTTGGCGGTATGTTATTAGCTATATTATCATTTGTAGCTTTTCGTAACTAGATGGATCTCTACTTTGGTCTTTCCCGCTGCATTACATAAACCCATGCAAAGGTACAAAGTTTCTTCACTTTGTTTTTTTTTGATGCTTCATATACAATGCGCGCATGTCAAATGCAGTGGCGCGCCAGACTTCTTTTTCTGCGGTGGGGAGGGGAGGGGGTTGCGGCGCTTTGGGGAAAGTGATAATGGATTTTTGGGGGAGGTAAAGTGTTTTGGGGCGGGAAAAATCAAACCCTTTTGAGATTTGTTAACTAAAATAATTTGTTCCGCTGATTTTTCCCAATATTTGGTGATCTTTAGCCTAAAATTGCTGATTTTGCTGAAGTTTTAATTTTTTCTTCTGACCGGTGGGTGGGGGGGGGGGGGTGAGGGGTGAGGGAACTGGGGAAAAGAAAAAATGGGGGTAAATTAACCCCATTACCCCCCCCCCCCCCCGGCGCCGCCAATGTTCAAATACAAAAAAAATGGTCTTTGCATAGCATCCGTGTATTCTCTTTGGCATACTCTATAATCCGATATCTGGAGCATTACTTTCCACTACACAACTGCCTATCACAATTAAATGAAGTTAATGAATTGTCGTCAGCTGGGCCCAAGAAGGATGCCTACACTAGTACTATCAATTAAGCACCTCCTAAGAATGCGGATCAATGTAAACCAAACTTTCCCTTTAATTGAGATTACAACTGGCCACCTTTTAGTGTCGAAATTTTTTAAGGATAAAAAAACCCTTCCGATCCAACGCATTTAATAAAGGAACATATAGTCCATTCAAAAATTTGTATGGGAAAGTTTCGTATGCAAATACCCAGTGGATGCAGAAGCGCTTCCGTTTTTTGTTTTTGTTTTCTTTTTTTTCGAGCATCTATATCGTGTTTTGTTTGAATAGTTTGTTTCCCTTTGAGAGCCCAGATCAATGATGCTAAAACCTACTGAATGCATCTTCTGATAAAGTTTACATGATGTCAAGGTCAATGTCCCTCTATTCCTCTGGAAGGACATAGAGAATTCCCCTAATGGACTCACTGAGTATAGTTTGCTATCCCATGCGATGGATTTCATTTGTAAAGGCCAAACTAGTCCGAGGCTCCATAAAAATAAGGTTATTCTTGTCCTGTTTCCTGGTAGTGTGCATTGGTTTGTTTTTATGCTTGTTTAAGGCACTATCCCAGTCCTTTTGCCAACTCAAAAATGCCCATTGTGTCTAAATGGGTAGGTTTTAGGATACCCCTACTCAAACCACCTTTATATTACTTCTTTGTGAACAACAGACGACTAAAGTATTTTACAGCGCCCTTTTAAGATGCCTTTTCCTACTTTATTAGTAAACAATGCATACAAATCGTCACGGCGTTGTTAAGCTTAGCCACTTACAAAAACCCAAGTTGCGCAGTTCAGTCACTCCTGCATTTATTTACTTTTGATATTTATTTCAGTTATTCAATATCCAGTCATGTACATTTTGCAATGTACCAATTCCCTTTGGGCGATAATCGCGGCTGTGTGGGACTGGGACCGGAGTGGCTGCCCCTTGGAGTCAGATGTGGCGTCCGGCCGCTTCGCTCTCGGACCTCGGGTCGGGGTGGTGGTGTCTCGAAGGACTATGTCCTCCACTGAATTACCAACCACAACTTCTGCAAAAATCGCAGCACACAACGTTGGCACTTGCAGTAGTTTCAAGAATATTGCCAATTCATCATGTAAGTCTTCATTCTATCTCGTAATATTATTAAGTGTTAGTTTAATATGCTTCTCACAGCAACCCAAAATGTCATCTTATTTCACGCGCTACAGTTTGATACCCCCTCTATATGTAGAATTTGCTTATACCGAAATTGCGCTTTTCTTATTTCAAGTATTCTCAATCCATCTTAGAGGAAGTGAATTTGCCACTAAGTCGTTTCTATCTAAAGCTTTCAAGCTATGTATTGGCTTTTTGAAACCGGACAATACACGAGTTAATTCATCTCCATCCATGTACATCTTTTTTTTTCTAGGCTTATATTTTCTTCCAAATCGTTTCGGATCTTCTGCAAAGACGGGCAGAATGGGCACAGAGGGGAAGAGTAAGGAAAAAGGAGGCACAATGTAAGAGATAAGACATAGGGTAGGGGAGGGAAGGAATAAAGGACCGAGCGCAAGGGCTCGTTCCTCTGCTTTTACTTTTTCAATTTGATATTTTGTGATGGTTTCACACCTTCCCCCACATCCGTATACTACTACTAGCATTATGCTTGGAGCCCAAATTGATGTTCAAAATAATGTTCCTTTTTTGTAATTTAAAGACATCTTTTGTGATCCAACATAAAGACAATGTCTGCTTCAGCAAGATATGAGGTTTCGCGGACATTTCCGATTAGTCGACTCCTGTAAGCCCTTGGCGCTTGACAGCTTGACATGAACGTGACATAACCTTGATTATACCAACAATCCGCATTCTTTAATCAAATTTGGTAAGCAAATTAATTCATTAATAAAATTAAATTTAATTTAAAAGAATAACAACCCCTGTCATTTATTACATTTGTACATTCATTCAATTAATAATATTGCCTTATTTTCAGTTGAGGGAAATATCCGGTATTTTTGACACTGATATCTCACATCATATTGTTTACTATGCCAGCTCAAGACCCTCTTATATTCCCGGAAGCCTTCGGCTATATTCCAGATAACGGGTAATATATTATTTTGTCTTAAAGAATTTATAAACCGAAGCGGCTTATATCATTAAACTAAACACACGGCCCAAGCTGAAGCCTATGTATCCTCAACTGCCTGGGGACTTGATATCTACCAGGCGGTGCGGCCAAGCCTCATTCCATTTACTCAACTCACCAAAAATGTCAAAAAGACTTATAGCACACTAAAGGGCAAACCCCAACCAATTTGGGTCCTTTGATGTGGGTCGGTCATGGGTGTCCCATGACCCACATAAGACCTCGTCCTCGTTCGTTACTTCATCAAAAAATCATAAATACCCCTTACAGTGGATTTGATTCGTTAACCCAACGTTTTGGAATAGCAAATATTCCTGAGCCACATATAAAAATTCAGCATTTTTCGTCAAGATTCGCTTTTACGTGTTAAACAATGGCACGTCTGAATTTGGATTTCTTTGGCCGCCTCCCCTGGTGTCTACTCCCTGTAAACTGTATTAATTTAAAGTCCTATTTGTGTTAAAGGCAATAACAGCACATTGTTTTTTGAAGAGCGTACCCCAAAAAATTCTCCAGTAATGTTTGCTCGCCTATCATCGATTACGGCAGAAGGATTACGATCAAAGGGTCGATGTTGATCCCTTCCTTTGTGCGGGTGAAGGATAAAATATTCAAATCGGATGTTGGAAGCTCGTTGTGGGTCCTTCTTATCTCTTTCTTCCATGGTAACAACTACGCACCGCTGCAACCCAATTCATTTGTTTACTGGTGCTCGCCCAGACACCGTATCTCTGTTTTTAAGTACAAATTCTTTAGTTTCTATCGAAATTTTTAATTGTAGGATTTTCGATTAAAAAAAAAAACAGCTTTTTCGAACTAAGTGGTGCATACGCTTGCCATAAACTCTTGCCGAAGAAGTGAATGCACAAAATGCCCTCGCTCATGCAGTGGGGGTTTTGGTTATTATTCATTTATCTGAGTCATGGCTATCATAAATTTCTTAAAGTCGACACTGCCCATGCAATGTACTCGTGTACTATGAATACCAAATACTGTATGCATCTTATAAGGATGAGATCACATTTTTTAAAGTAATTTTCCGTTGTATACGTATGAAATAATCCGTTCAGTGGACGTAGCGTTTCAATTCCTGTGATCCTATCGCGTGCTAAAAATAAATAGTCATTCAACCTTTAGTGTTTGGATTGATACCATTATTGGAACATTTTCCATTACTTCTTGACATTTTACAAATAAGATTAGAAATAATGTTGACACATTTTTAGATAATAGAAGTTTGTATTTTTAAAAAGACCTTCCTAGTCTGGGCCGCTCACAAGGGAGAGCTGGAAAGCTGTAAAAGGTACTTGATTGTATTGAGTGAAGATTTTTTTAAAGCGAGGATCATCTTTCCAAATTTATCCAAACTCGTTTCACCTGGGGAAGAGGGGGAGAATAGTTTTGATTCACCGCCCTTTTCATCTAGGCAGCAATAATGCTATTTGGCCATGTTCCGATTTTCCTTAAAACAATTGGAGAAATTTTCTGAAAATAACTTATTGCAAGAAACGAAATTAATATAAATCATTCGGTATGAACAGTATTTACTATCATATATTAACAATTAATATATTTCAACCGTTTCGTCTATTGTTAAAATATCAGGGTATTACAACTAAAACGTTGTCATTATGGCACGGGCAGCAAGCTCGCAACCCCTCCCAAATTCCCCACCATGCACAGGGCCATCGGAATCGGGAGCTGCAAACGCATGAAACCCCCTCCATAGGAAATGCATGGCAAAACAAAAGAACGTACCCTGTGCTAAGTAATTGAGTGCTAAGTAATGTTTATATAAAGCTAAATACATTTTTATGCACAGAACATCGTTATATGTAGCTGAGTAATAGCAGGCGGACCAGCACAGATCCATGTGGACTCCATTTTTTAGATGGACAGAGTCTGTCTGCTGCGTCATCGTGGTGTTAAGAAGAAGCCCCAGTTAACTATCAAGGTCAAGATATCAGCGCACATGTTCTCAGAATTATCTTCGCGGATAACCATCAAATCAATGGAATGCTTTGAAATAAATTTCCATTGCATAATGAAAGAAATTCTTTTAATGATTAGGACCGAAATTTCATGGTTAATGTTGTAATTAGTGTTTTCTACTGGCAGCCACCGAGATCAAAGAAAGAGAAGAGTAGTATTACCTTATCCAAAAAGGATAAGGATCCCACTTATCTTAGTAAGTTGGCGGACAATTTCATTACTAATACTGATATAAAGTTATGAACCAAATGTATTGCCTTCGTTAAAAAAAGTATCGCCAAATATAATTAGCAGTTGATCAGGACAGGATTTTCTCCAGTAGATATATGGTGAAAACATCGCTTGTCCAAGATGTTACTGCATATCTAAATAAACACATCTACCGGAAGATGTTTTAATTGATTTTTCAAAAAGCTTTGACCAAATTAGATGGTCTTTTATTTTTAAAACTTAAATATTTAATTTTGGTAATGATTTAATTAGCTGGGTTAAAATTGTTTTTAATTCGAATATTTCATGTGTAATCATAATGGGATGTTTCCAATTTTTTTAGTTTGGAATTCGGTGTTAGGCAGGGCTGCCCTCTCAGTCCACTTTATAACATTATTTGTGCGGGAAATTTTAAGTTTATTATTAATCCGGACCGTGAATCATGGCGTTCAATTAATACATGGGAATAACTATCAGCTCTGATGCAGATGATACTACTTTATACTAAGGATGTTAAATCTTTAAGTAAAGCAATTCAAATTCGAAAATAATGTTGGTGCTTTTACTGGTCTAAAATAAATTTGGTTAAATCTAATCTCGTGCCTCTTGGTTCCTTAGACTTAGCCCTCCTGACATTTTAATTTAGGCATGTCATTTACCTCTGGTCAGTTACAATTTAGGTGTACCTTACATCGGCGTGAACAATTGTGCGACTTCTTAAATTTGAAGCCCAAGTTACAAAAGTCAAGAATTTACCCTAAGAGTTTGGTCCACTTGGATCTTACTCCAATGGCAACACTTACTATTAATAAGTCTCTTGGTCTTCTCATTTAACTGTATGGTATCAGTTTGCCCCAAACACCAGAAGACTTTTAAAGGAGTTAGCTACTGTTGTGTATAATTTTATCTGGTCTGGCAAACCAGATAAAATTAGTAGGAAAACAATTATTGGGGATTACTCTTCTGGCGTTTGCAAAATGATACATATCCCCTCTATGATTAAAGGCCTGAAAATTTCAGATATTTAAAACGTTGTTGGACCCTAATAATAATGGTCATTGGAAAAGCTTTTTTGATTATTATCTAAAACCGTTTGGATGGGTTAATTTATCTGGCATTGTAATGTTAATCCTTCGAAAGATAACTTTCATCAATAAATAATTTCATTTAAAGAAGGTTTTGGAGGCATGGTTTAGTGTCGTTTATGAGCCGCCCCCCAATTTCAAAATGTTCAACTAAATTGTTAGGGCCCACCCCAATAATTCGGATATATTATAAACCACATGACTGTGTTTTGAAAAAAGTGGTATGATCAAGGCATTATTATTTTAAGGATTTTAACACATGATAGGAAAATTATGCCTTATACCTCTTTCAAAGAAAAGGTTGATTTGGATGTTAAATTGGATTATTTTTCATTTATTTATGCCTCCTCCGACTTGGAAAAGAAATGTTCCGTGGTGGGACAGGGTGTTAATGAGACGAGTCCTAGAATGAGCTTTTATATAAATTGTTGGTAACAGTAAAATTGTGAGCTGATTCCATTCTATTTGTATTCAACCATTTTTAAGGTCCCTAACTCGGAGATTAAATGGGCCTCTTTATTTAATGATGTAGATTTGAATTGGGAGGAAATGATTGGATTCTTCAATTTCTTCCCTGTCCACCAGAAGCTGAGATCTTTTCAGTTTAAACTCTTGCATATATATCTTGCTGTCAACAAATTGCTTTATCAAATGGGTATCAACAATTCAAATCTATGCACCTTTTGTAACAACAATGTTGATTGAAACTATTTATCACCTATTTTTAAGACTGCCATGTTGTCACACAATTTTGGCAGCTTATTTCAAACTATGTTTTAATATAAGATATAATTGGGTCAATGCCAAGAATATTTTGCTTGGTACTTACTCTCAAATGTCTAACTTTAATTTGTAATACTTATATGCCCAAATATTTTATTTATGATGCGAAATGAAAGTAAAAGGCCAACTATCAATGCTTTTATTAGAGTGAGAGTATCTAGAGATTCTGAGAGAATATTGCAATGAATAAAAATAAGATGACGGTGGAAACAACAGAGGCTGTTATTAATATATCATTTAAAAGGTGGCATTTTGTGATCCACAGCCTTGGTACCTCTGGAATCGCCTCAAACGGTTGTTTTCCATATCATCTGAGCTGTTGGCGTGGGTGTGGTGTGTATGCCAGACATAAGTGCATATTTGGTCTTCTCTCTAGAAGGAATTTCGCATTTTCGTATTTTCTGCCGTAAGTGGACAAGCGGTGGTAAGTGGGCCTCTGTGGTACGCTTGTCGTGAACAGTCGATTATGATATCGAAGCGCTCATCGAAAATTAACTGAAAATTTGGATTCGATCTTTTTGAGTTATCTTGCGTTAACATAAAACAGAATGAAAGGTTGCTGGGATCACGAAATGTACTTTTTATTTTATTTTTTTTTGACCCCATACGAATATTAGTATGGTTTTATATGAGATATGTTACATTTTTGTGATTGTTATTGTTTCGCCTGCTTAAGGCAGGGGAAAGGCAGGAAGATGCGTTGGGACCACTTTGTCCACTTATGTGCCCTGTTGATGTCTGCTGTGTGAAGGAGGTTAACATTATTTGCCTGTAATGTCTGTATGTTGCGATGGATTTAGACCAAACTTACATCAAGGAGCAAACATGGAACGCTTCATTTGACTGATGAGGTCAAGTGGTCACAGGCAAAGTAAAAGGGTCATGTGAGGTGGGTAGTGAAAATAGGCGTGACAAGTAGAATTGACCTCAGTTGAATAGTTGAGGTTCAATTCGAACCAAAACTAAGTTTATTGTGCGGCAGGGGATCCCTCAATTTTGTTTGAGGCCAAAGGTCGCATGCTTAGGTCAAAGGTCGCATGCCAAGGTCAAAGGTCATGCTGATAGGGTTTTGTAAATGTAGAATTGACTTCAATTTGAAAGTTGAATGTTCGGTCGGAACCAAGCTGGTGTTGTAGTGAACATATGATCCCTTTTTTATGAGGTTCAAGGTCAATGGCAAGGTCAAAGGTCCTGTGAGGTTAAGTTGTAAGCGCCCCAAATGTAAATTGACTTCAATGAAGTTGTGAAGTTCAATTGGAATCAAACTTATTTTTGAAAATTAAATTGCAAGCACCCATTTATTGAGGTCAAGGTTGCATGTCTGGGTCAAGGCTCAGGGAGCCTATCTGTCACAAACCGCAATGGCAGGCAATACAAGTGGCCCGAGGACCGATGTTTTTTGTATTTTTTGCTTATATTTGGAAGTAGTTAAAAACAAGACCGAGCAGTATCGGAAGCTGCGAATGAATGAATAGCATGTGATGGATTTGGGTGGGAGGGAGGGGTGAGTTCAAAATTCCTCTGAGCACAAAAGAAAAGAAATAAAAAAAAAAATAGTAGGGTAAAATGGGGTACGTGGGACCACTGGTAAGTGGGCAACAAAACTCACATAATTCCCTCAATTGCAAGAAAACAAATTGGCAACATGACACAGTGTGTCTCCAACAAATTACGTAAACATGTATGCTTTACATTCAAACTCAAAAATGGATTTATTCTATCTTGAAAGTGTTTAAAAGGTCAAAGGTCAACACTGACCGCAATTTAGTGCCAAAATCTGCGAATTATTCTTAATTAAGGGTGTTACTTGCTAAAAATGCAAATATTTTTTACTGAAAAGTAGAGAAAAGTTTAAGTCTATACATTTAATCTATGATAAAATTAATGTTTTTATCAAGCAAGTTGCAAAAAATTATAACAAAATTCTGCCAATTAATATGCAAATGAGCTAATTAATTATGCTGCTGTCCCACTTACCCCACATGAAATTCACTTAGGGTAAGTGGGACATGGCTATTAGCTGGTACTTATTTTTATTTTTGAGAAAAATATAAATTCTAAGAACATTGTGTCATTATAATACACAAATTATATGATAAAAAAACATATTTTCTGAAAATATGAATTTTAAGACCAAAATTTCTGTTCATTAAACGATATAGAATGCTAAGTTTTCGGCATGTTATTCGAAGTACGTGAAAAATTATGAGCGCAAAAATATAATATCATTATTTTGTTATTGTTATGTCATATAAAGTATTCTGAAAACACTTTCAATTATTAACAGCAGTGAATATATATTCTTTTCGTGATAGCCTTACTTCCTAATTGCATGAATTACCCAAAGTGTCCCACTTACCCCAATGTGGGAATATAAATGGGGTAACTGGGACAGTTCTAATTAGCACGTTTTCTATGCATGTGGTACTTATACACAAAGTAGTTAAAAAATGCCTCATGACCCACAGTTGATGTTTTTCAGAAAAACCTACCATGTCTTTGTTTCGAACCAATTTAGGCTTAAGTGTCCCACTTACCCCACTTTACCCTACATTTCACTGTACATATATCTTATACTGGTATTTTATTTCATGTTGCTCGTCGTTCGTACGCACCTCCTATAACGCCGCGCTGTACAAGGCTTATAAGTTTTCATGCAGTGAAAGAGATCGAGTGTTTGACTTTGTACATGAAACAATTACAGTAAATTACAAACCAATTCATCCTGGGTTGAAGCTGCCCCGGTGATGTAATGCCAATACCGGTTGTAGGGTCTATTTTGTATGATTCGCTAAGCTATAACTCTTACAAAATGCTAAATGTAATCAATCATATCTCAGAAGTTACGAATTCACGCTTGCATTGTAGCAAGGCACTGATCTGTACACGGTATGTTATGGCCTCGCATCCAGACGGGTATTTGCGTGTGAATCCACCAAATCTTGTCATCAGAACTACTCTCCGAATCACCGCTTTCGTTCTCATCAAGTCTTCATCAAATAGTAAATTTGTTGTTTCGAAAAAGCATAAAAGACGGCTAATTTCAGCTATGAAATTCCGCTAGGCGCAATCAAATATGGCCGACTTCAAAGTTGAATCACTGGTCGAATATGGTAATTTGGTTGACGAGTGTGAGATTTTGACCATCACTCCTGCTCCTGGAGCATAAGTTGTGGCAACCGTTCCGGAGCGGAGCTATTCATTATATGAGTGCTGCTGATCACAATATTTAGCAGTAGCGACACCACACCACAACAAGCAACGACAATAAAAGAAATTAGTTTCCCAAAATTATAAGCCTTATTAGGTCTAACACAGGGAAAACATTTCTGTTTGCTTCCTGTTAGGGGATTTATTTCAAGTTTGTATACCCGATAACTTCTGCTAGTTTCCTAATAAGTAATTTGGATATCTGCAAGTTGTTTAAAAAATATTGAAAACTATGGCGCTTTATTCTACCATGTTAGTTAAATACTTTGCGACAGTGCATGGCATTGGTTCAGTAAAACACTAACACTTTTAAGTTTATACCATGGAATTTCCTACCTCCATGCTATTGTTCTTTTAAATTTGCTTCTTAAGTTCTAAGTTATTGCTTAATATTAAGACAAATTTTACTGTTAACAAAATCGCTTTAAAAGTCACATAATGTTTCCCAATATGAAGTTAGCTACTTGTATTTACATAACAGGGCATTCATGAATAAGAACAACATTAAAAATCCCAGCAGCCTTAGGCATACCACTTCGGCCAAAATAATAGCTGCCTTTGAGGTTAGTGAGGGAACCTGCTCACTGGAGCATGAGTGTTGGTCAAAACTACCCGTTGCAATTGGTTGATCTTTGCTCGTCGGTTAGGGTAAAAGGCAGAGAACGGCAGAATGGAGACAGAAAAAGACAAGCATGCATGGGCAGAGAAGCAGGCAAAACGAGCAGAATGAACGAAAAAAAAATGGCCAGAATGAGCAGATTGAGCAGAGAAGCAGAAGGACAGAAAGGGCAGAAAAGCAGAATTGGCGCGAACAAGGGCACAGCCATTGGGCATGAGCGGGGTGTTGTATATATATATATTTTGATGAGATTGGTGGTAGTCAATACGATCACCCCCAATGTCAGCGCCGTTTGACCAAAATAATCTAATATTTTACCTATAGTTAAAATGGTAAACGACCACGGGACGCGCTTTTTCGGAGCACTTTGTTCTACTTTCAATTACAGTTAACGAGTTTATGTTCTCTAATGGTAAGTTTAGCCGCGTTTTGCGGCACATGTAAGAGCAATCAGTTAAACAATATCATTATAAGTTTCATGAACCCCATCCCCCCCATGTTAAAAGGAAATTTACGCCACGAAGGGCAGGGTTAAGGTCCATTTATACTTCTACTGCATCTGTAGGGCAGATTGCAAATGCAGTCTACCAAAATCGTTACTGTAATCACTCCCAGTGTGCAGCAAAGCAATGCCAGTACATGAAACAAATTAAAGTTAAATTTATTGACCGCAGTGGCCTGGGTTGACCTGCAGTAAATCGTTCGATTAGGAGTTGCAGCGGAAGTGAGGGAAACTTGACAGTAAAGGTCCGTTCATATGTAGGCAGAGCGTTGCATTGCCTGATATACTGCAATGCAGATACTACAACAAAGTTAAATCGTTTTAACTTGCATTGCATGGGTTGCATCAAGTTGTGGCAGAAAGTGGTCGAGATATAGGCAATGCAAGCAGGCACTGCAACTGCATGCCCCCAACAGTGGGCACTGCAACTGTATTGCAGTGGAAGTTATGAACGGACCTTAAATTTACTGACACGTACTGTAGCAATGAAGAGCAGTGGAAATATGATACTGACCTTAGATAGGCAGTAAAACGAGAGTAGCACTAGCAGAATATACAGAGTTTCATTTATATTTTTTTCTTTCTTCCGTAATTTTTGTTATAGTTTATTTGTTTTTATTGTTATTTGTGTATTTTTCCTGATTTTTTTTAACATCAAAGGTTTTGTTTGTTTTTAATTTTGTTGATATTTTTTTGTTTGTTGTTAAAACATAATCTTACTTCATTCTAGGTACTTTTTTTTTTCTGAACATGTAGATGCCAAGTAAATCTCATACCGCCTATCGTTTGTTGAGAATGTCTCGCAACTGTACCTAAATCTAAGAACACGCGTTGCTGTGTTTTAAAGGACTTAATGTATTTCGTGTGCAATGAATTTCCTGTTGACAATCAGGGGTCCATATACAAGGGAAACAAATTTTTAAAAAATAAATTTAAAAATGCCCAAATGATCTTGGTGAACCCAAACCAAATGTGTTTCACCCTGCGTAGTTTGCCTATGATGATACCTGGGTATTCTTCATATTTTGCCATTCTGCGATTCTGCCCATTCCGCTTTCTGCCGATTCTGCCCATCCATTATCTCTGATATTCCATCCATTCTACCCTTTTCTGTCTTTCTGCGATTCTGCATGCCCTTTCTACTTTTCTGCCGATTCTGCTTTTCTGCCTTTTCCACAACGTTGAATGGAGGAATCAATTGATCTTCCACAGTTATATAGAACTTCGACCTCGGTAGGTCCAGAAACAGCGTTCACCAACCCGATAGTTTTTTTATAATGAAACAGCGAAAAAGAAGCGTGTGTTCGTTGCGCATTTCGAAATAGAATTAACCGGGAGGACAGCGGTAAACTGAGCATCAATGCATACATTCATGTCAATGTTTTCCGTAACGAACGGACGGACGGGACGAACACACTAACCAGATGTTTCCGGGCGATTTGGTAGGAGATTGCGTCGACAGTTCAAAAAGAACGTGTCCGGGTGCAACATCAAAATAGATCTGTGGGGTTTTTGCATGTTAAGGCGTCTCTGGTACATCATGGTCTCCTTCGAGTACACCATCACTACATGGTCTCATTTCAGTACCTAACTGTCGGTGAAATTTTTATGCGTATTTTAGGGTCCTAACGTAATCGGACTTTTATTTGTTATTTTACGTTAATCTATTGCTGTAAGTTTTAATTTGTACTGTTAATATTTTATTTGTACAGTATGATATGGTTAAAAAGGGACAGAACTTCTTGTGGTTCTGTGAATAAGAGAAAAACAAATGAAAATCAGGCCAGCAAGGCAATAATTATTAATTGTTAACCAAATTAAACACACCAAATCCAAAGACGTGGCTTACAATTTCACTACAGCACTATCTTTTTGTGCATTTACGTAATGTAAAGTCAATATAAATTGAACTTGGAGAGAAATTATCGAGCGCAGGTGTCAGTAGACTTTGGGGTTCAAGATACTTCAAGACTATAAAACTCTCTCCAAAGTAAATGGGGTTGCTGACGGCCATGAGTCGTTCTAGCAACCACAATATGGCGAATATTATACACTTTAAACTAAAGCCAGAAATAATGAAGATAGATTTAATTTCCACCATTTACGTAACTCTTTTAGCATCCTTTAAAGTTCGTCTGACGAGTAATTCACTTTTTGGTGAATTTTCAAATCTGGTCAAAGGTGAATGACGTTTGTTAAATTGATTATTTCACGTTTTGACGCAACCAGAAAGTGGCGCAAACTCGATTTTTGTGTTCCGTACAAACTCGTGTTATCTCACGATTGAAACAATCAAAAGAGATGAAACAAAAAAGTACTAGAAAGCCTATGTA
Source organism: Ophioderma brevispina (assembly GCA_023653785.1). Classification (NCBI taxonomy): domain Eukaryota; kingdom Metazoa; phylum Echinodermata; class Ophiuroidea; order Amphilepidida; family Ophiodermatidae; genus Ophioderma; species Ophioderma brevispina. Next base: position 96,964 of record JAMKCH010013331.1, on the reverse strand, counting down.
TACAACATGATTACGTAGGTTTAGATTTGTCTGGAAAAGAAAATAGTTTTCATTGTTCAATTTTTTATTAAAACATTGCATTTTGAGTACCATAAATAAATCTTTTTACATTAACATAACACTCCTCGAAGAAGTTGACCAGATTTTGGGTAAAAATAAAGTTGACTGAAAACACTCTCCAATCACTACAGGAGCAAACGCAGGAGAAATTGAAAACATTTGAAAAAAGTAATTTCACAATATTAAGTAAAAAAATCAATCTCTCAAACAGTAAGTCAGATAATCAGCTTTTGCTTTATAACTATGACTGGTTTTGCTCGCTTTTGCGGTGTAAGAAAGTTAATTATGTTTGGTCGAGGACAAACCCTCCTCCGATCCTGATTCAATTACTAATTGCTCATATTTGGCGTGTGGGTGTGTGCGCGCGCCCACTTCGTGATGCATATATTCGTCTCCCGACTTACCTTAAAAAAGTTTGAGATTTTATAACCTCATTGAACGTGACATAGTTATTCAGTGTAATTGTCCACGCGCAAATCCAGTCGTAGGATCGTAAGAAATTCGCAATTTGAATTACAGCATAGTGACCTATGGGACCGTGGGAAACAAGCATTTGCTCATAACACAAACACGCAAGGTCTGATCAATAAATATCTTTTATGGAATAAGAATCCAGGAACAATGATTGAAGCAGAATGTGCGAATCACGAAATGCACCTTAAATCCCATGGCAGGCTCTAGCCTTGTTCAAAGGCTGTCTGCTAAGCACCGACAAACTGCTAATTTGTTATGGACATTTATTCGCGATTATTTTAACATTGTGTTTGTAGGATGGAATCAGTGCTTTAGCATTGAAGGGAGCTCCTGTCTAGAGAACAGATTTTGAATTGAATAAATAAACTAAATTGGTAACTCCTTGGTGGTCGTCGTGAACAACTGGCATCTAGAGACGCTAGTTGGGTATAAAAAATCACAAATACCTATTGTGGGTAGGGGCAGTGGCTAGGTACCAGGGCGACAGCCATGTTCTAATTGCTTTGTGGTTTTAATCTTCCCTGTAAAACTAATCTCAATTTTTGGGGACAAATGCAGAAAAAGCTTACAGATAGAACAAAGCGCTCTGCCTGAGTGGAACTTATTTAACTTGCTATTGGAAGGATGCGAGGGAGACAGAACATAGGCCAGGGGAATTAGAGCCATCAATGAGGTGCCTGATAAAATGAATTTTTGCAAGGTATTTGATTGCTATTTCTTTAGTTTTTAGGGAGGGGGAATTATGCTCCATCCTCGCCTGAATTTCTGCCTAAGATGATCTGTGACATAATTTGTATCAGGACGTGTGATCCAGTTAATGAAGTTGGTAGAGCGCCTGGAACAGGCTAGGCAAGCTCATTGCTGTTTTCCTTGATTAAAACCATAGTACAAATCTCTGGAGATCTCATAGTTACAGCAGCAGGATTTTTTTGGTTGATTAAGAATACATAGTGTAAGTCAAGTGTGGGGGTGTTGACGAAAGGTAGATTAAGTACATGATACAACCAACCTCTGGATATTGGTATTAAGTTAAGAAAAAACTGTATTGAAAATAAATAAAATGTCCACGTTTTGTTAGTTTCTCTAAAACAATAAAATTTTGCCTTTGAATCCACATTTATGGATCCGCTCGATTGGTTACACGACTTGCACGAACTTTAAAATATTAAAAAAAGTTAAATAGTCGTTGTATTTGACCAACGGTTAGTAATTGAAGACACCACCCGATCGAAATTTAAGGTTAGAGGATATTCACTAGTAGACAATGAGCATGTTCGGTTGTTCTTCTCTCTTCGTGTTCCCTTCAAAATTAATCATCAGTCTTTTGCATTGAAATCTAAAGTAAAGGATAGCAAAAGGTGAAAACGTTGTGACATACTACCTTTATGATTATTCATTATTTATATAAGGAAAATACAACAGTACAGCCAAATCAACTATCGCAGGTAGGTAGAATACAAGACAGAGATAATGTAACCAGTGTAACTGTCCTGAGGAAAACACAGCCGTCAGGGTCATTTGATTTGGGAAGGTATTTATTTACGTAGAATTTCAAAGTTTTATGGGCGATCATACATAATACTCGTGAAGTATCCTAGGCGAAAGTCGTGTATCTTAAAAGCTTGCTACTATCTAAAGTTTACAGAGATTTATCTCTTCAGCTGTTTGTTATAGTTTTGGTTATTTCAAGATTAAGTTTTGAATTCATGATCATCCATCTGTTTAGGTGAACGATATTGATGGTTTTTTTCAATTTCATACACTGTTTTTCTAACGCGGAAAACCATAGCTTCTGTTAATATAGATATTATAGTGCTAAAAGTTTGGAGAAGAAGGTTTGAAAATGTTTTCCTAAGTTTGAAGAGTGCTGAATCAAAATATCAGAATCAGATATTCGAATTGGTCCAACCCCTGGGAAATGCTAGGTAAGTTAATGTGAGGGCAAAATTAATAGAGTAAATTGTGTTTAAATGTGCGCCAATGTATTTGTCTCATTATAAGGATTGAAAAGGTATAGCTCATTTTGTCTAAGTTCCGCCCTTTAGTACAACCTTGATGGTGGTACGGGTCAAAAAAATTATCCAATCCTGCAGATTTTGATGAAACCGATGTCAAGTTATTGCTCTGTAGTAGGGTTATAAATGATAATCCTATTCTAGAGGTTTAGGGAAGAAAGTTGAAAGATGTTTTATACAGTTTGAAGGGTGCTGAATCAAAATGTTTTGTGTCCAACCTCTGGCAAATGGGAGTAACATTAGTACAGGGGTAAATTTGAAATCAGGTCAAATTGTGTTTAAATCTATACCAATGATTGTCTTATTATAATGATTAAAAAAGGTAGTCTGTCTAGGTTCCTAGATTTAGTTACACGGCTACAGCCCTGATAAGGTTCAAGGTCATCCCAGGGCCAAAAAATATCCAATGCACCGATTTTGTTGAAGCAGAAAATTAATTTTAATTTTTTTGGTTGACAGTTCTGTATACATTCTGACGTCAATTTTTGGTGATCCTTAGACCATGTGCCCCCTTGTCAAGCATTTTGTCACTAAATTTCCGAAACACAAATGGTCCAAAACATTGTAAAATAATTTTCTAGAGGTTAGCACCACGCGAGTTGCGGGAATGAACCTCACCCCTGATTAAAGGAAGGATACCACTTGTTCTAGTATTAATGGAGGGCCCTTTAGCAAAGCCCCTTCCTGTCATTGGGATATTCATGCTGACAGCATAAGATGTAAAATTTCTACCCAGGATTATCCTGCATGCTCTTCTCTGCAGCTGCTCAAGGGTTTTTGACTGGCCAAACCGTATCACCTGGGAAGAAGGGAACTTCTCATTTTACGGGAAGGCAATTGGTCAATACACTGGCTCATTCTATTTGGCAGAGGAGCCTGCATGTTGGGGTATATAATGCCATTTTGTTTATGTGTCTTACATTGAAGACTTTGAACGATTCAAATAACAATATGGGTTTAGCATAACAACTTACATGTCTGTTTGTCTATAAATTAATATTGTATGGACGTAAAAGTATAATAAAAGAGTAACGTTATAGTTATGTTTCCTGGGTTTACCCCACAGCAGCCATCAACATCCCGCTGGGTTATTGTTGTGACTGCCATTGTTTAAATAGAGTCTCTTCAACAGACGTTAGTAGGCGTCTGTGAAAATTTGATATCCGGGTTTAATGATAAGGATTTAAAACAAAAATACGTGACCGTTAGAAGTTTTCTGTATAACGGTTTCAGGTGGTATAAAAGGAACCATTTTTGAAAACAAAAATCCTACACGGTCTTCGATTTTTCTTGGGAAATTCGAAGTAAATGTACGTGTTTTCAAATGGCAGTAGTGCGTGAACTGATGCTGGTGTAATCCATGCACAGCGGGATGTTGTTGGCCGCTGTGGGTTTACCCGATGTTCAATGGTCATCCACTTCATTACCTGATTTGCGTCAATACCTTGTTTAACATGGTTCTATAGAACATCAAGTGCAGTGTTTATGAGTTGCAGTGGGCGTTGGGTAGGTTTGAGCGCTTTGGTCCCCGGGCTTTGGCCCTCCCTTTTCAGCATTGAATCTCCACTCGCCCACTTCGATCTAAAAGGATTTTGTTAACTACTTCACAATACATGTGATATAATCTGATATAACAAGGTTTTTTATCGTCCTTGCCCATAGCTCTATGGACTCTTCAGCTTGTTTCAAGAGTTTGTGTGTAGACATTCAAGTGGTGGGAAAAATATTCCAATACTACTTCAGATCGTGATAGTTTTTGTGCGTTTAGTATTCATTACTACTTGCAGGTTTAATAACGCCACTTTAAAGGCTGACGCGGAGATTTTGAAATATATTTTTGTGTGTAGTAATAAAAAAAGGTCATCTAAAACTAAAGATAGTCACCTAAAATGCTTAATTCCAAAGTTAGAGATGAATCGGATTTTTCGTTTTCATGCAGTTAACATTTATGCACAGTATGACAGTGCCATAGGATACTGTGTATAAGGAAAATTCCGGATCCGGAATTTTATGACAAAGTTGTAATTTTCTATTTGAAGGACTTCGATTTTGAGCTTAGTTATTTCACACAGCGAATAGTATATGGGTAAGCATTATGTATATGCAAAAAAAAAAAAAAAAAACCCACAAGTTGTTTGAAAATTGAGTGCGCCCTCATCGGGTAATCTCTGAGTCAGCCTTTAAGGTTCATAATTAGATGGTACCGCTATTAACATTTCCAGGAGTTACACGGAATACACAAGTACTGCAGGCGTTAAGACTTTTTGAATAATGAGTATGAGCAGAAAACAAATATACTGAATTAATCTCAACCCCAAGCACATCAGGTAATTTGAAAAAAGAAACAACTTTGAGGTGTGTACTTTAAAAAAACACCGGTTAGTTTGTCATTAAACTAATTTTATATTCTACCACCCTTTGTTTCACGGTTCAATATTTCCTTAAGGTTTGAAGATGCTTTCTATAGTTGGAAGGGTGTTGACATCGGTGTTTTGGGCCCAACCACTGGGCATGTGGGGAACATTGAGAATAAGGGTGTAAAGTTAGTACAGGAGTAAATTTGATATCAAGTCAATTTGTGTTTTGTCTCATTATAAGAATTAAAATAATATAGTTTTATGACGAGCAGCCTATTAAGGTTCAAGGTCATCCTGGGGTAAAACTTACCCATGCTCCGATTTTGTTGAAGCTGGTGTCAAAATTGTTCGTCTTACCTTATTTTACAATGTTTGGCATTTGGTTGCGTAACTAATGGGCAAAATGTAACAAGGTTCCACATAGGTCTATCACAATTGTATTCAGAGCTGTCACTCAAGGAACTAAAATGCATTTTCTGCTTCAGTATGACCAGAACAATAATACCAGGAAAGCTGAGCATTGAATTATTTTTGGCCCAGGATGATTTTGAACTTTTCTTGGTTTATCTGTAACTACATCGAACGTAGATAGACTATACTTGTAATCCTTTAATAAGGCGAATGCATTGGTGTACATTTAATCACATTTGATTGATTTCAAATTTATACCTGTACTAATTTTACCCCTATGTTCACCACATTTCCCAGAGGTTGGAGCCAAAAACTTTGATTCCAAATTCTTCAAACTATGGAAAACATCTTCAAAGCTTCTTCCCCAACATTTGAGAATAGGTTTCTCATTTATAACCTTGCCGCTGTCATGGGAAGAATGTTTTAATCAGCTAGAAAGAGCGGCGATTCCAAAGAGGTCTGTGAATCATGTGACCATGGATTGATTAGACGTAATGGAAATTGTAATATGCACTTTATAGGAAGAGCAGTGTGAATAATGGCAGTGGGACATTTTGCTAGTGGAAGTAATTTTATTCTAAATAAAGAACGAATGGACAGTTACAAAACAATTTTTTGTTACTGGTGTGAAAGTTCGGATGATTTTACTTAAAATAAGATTATTAGCATTGTAACAAGATATATTTGTAACCCAACGACTATGAATTGTAGGCCCGTAACCAGGGGAGGGGTAGTGGGGCGGAACCCCCCCCCCCCATTCTAAAAAGTTCCCCAAACCCCATAAAGAGCACAAAACCATAGCTCTGCAAGCAAAGCGAGTCAAAATTAGAGTTTTATGGTTTTGTCGAAAAAAGGTTAACATTTAGTTCAAAATTCACTTTTGCCAAATTTTCACCCTCCCCTTGCAATTTCGGGAAAAAGTCCCTTCACCCCTTCCCCTAAAGAAAAATCCTGGTTACGGGCCTGATGAAATTAATTTGTTGGGAAGGAAGTAATGAGAAGACGATAACCCCCTAACTTGGCGAGGAGAGTATCGACTGACCTCGGGTGATCGCTTGGACTCGAACCATTTATTTTGAAGATGTAATGCAGTTCCTCCACCTAATTATCATTGTCTACACCGGTACTCACCTTATTTGACAGGCATGATAGAAGAGGCTGCTTTTACTGGACCCAAAAAAGTGTGAAGGCATACCCTGAGTGGGTGGTTGAATGATTACCCTCCTGGCTGGGGTTTATTTTTAAGGACTAAACAATCCTGACGGTCAGGATTAGGGTCGGTCAGAGAGTGGATACTATAATGGATTGCGCGCTGATATAGGGACAACCTGTACTTTTACGGGAGTGAGTGGGGAGCTTGTTTATGATGGGCACAACAATTAACTTTGCACCACTCCCAGTCCGTGCGTTCTTAATATGTGTGCTCTAGGTCGAAACGATGTGCAGTGGTCAAAACATAGAGGGTCATTGGTTAAAAGTAACGCTACGTTCAAAATGTGAAATACTACCTGTATAAGCAGGTGCGCTATTGAATCCTGAATATGGTAACAATTAGTTTTTTTTTTTGTTTTTTGCTTGTCCACACAGGTGATATGGGGCCCATCATTACTTTCATACGTTACCTACACTAATACGATTAATACCATAGTGAGTCAATACCCACTCATAGTTATAGATGGTCCCCAAGTAGTTCTTAATAGTTGAAGCACTTTGGATAAAATATTTGGAACATGAAAACCTTGGCCCATAACACATAAATACGCAACACCAACTTTGTACTTAACGTTCGCCTAAATTAAACTTCTTCTTTTATTCAAAAGAATTCGTCATTACTTTGTCAGTATACATTTAGGAACAGAGTAGTAGAAGTAGAAGCGACCATACAGTATTATAAACTATCGGTCAGTGCCTCAGGTAAGACTTGAATTTTTTTCCATGCTTACTCTGTTAAATTCTAAATATCCTTTTTATTCGGTACTTCTAATGCCGTATTCTTAACACTTGCAATCAAAATACTTATCATGTTTAAACACTTAGCGTTTTCGCAGTGACCATGGGAAAGCGTTGAATTCCTAAAACACAGCTTTCACAGTGAAGTATGAGTTTATAAATCGATTTAGTTAAAACTGGCCCTACAAGATTAAATTATGAAAAGTACAGTAAACATGGTAACCCAAATGAAGTTTTTTACTTGGCCATTTTCCTTTCAAGTCACCTTCTATTGTAGCAGCGAAGAGAGTTCTTGGATAGATTAAAATGCTCTTCCCTATTTCACTATGGATATGGCCCAAAACTTTTCCACAGCTCCTATATCAGCGCGAATCGAGTAAGTCTAGTGTTTTAACGTTCTTCCCTAACAGGAGTATCTCCCATAGGTTTATAATTTTGCAGTGATCACCGTTTAGATGATGGAGTCAAATTGGTCAGAATGACACTTTCTGTCACACTGAGTGTATTCATGGGATTTGAGGGCAAGCTAGTAATTCTTGAGACAATAACCGTTTGGACAGTTCTGTGTTGATAATGGATTGTGCTCGAAAAGGGCGAGTATCCTAGCCTATATTCACGGTTTGTAGGATTACTTGTTTTAATATGACATTCGTTCAAAATTCAGTTCGGATGTGAATTTTTCATGTTTCTAGTTTTTTCCAGAGTTTATTTCGCCCTTATCATACTAGATTGAGTTATGATTATTGTAATAAAATAACATTAATAAATATCGTTCCAAACATATTCCATTCGCACAGATTTTTAAAGCACTTTTGCTCAGTACATAGGAACATGATTATTTCAGTGGCATTTTTTTTTTAAATAGTTGGTCGAGCCACGCAAACGCGTGGCTTTGATAGTGGTATCCGCATGATCCAACCGGCCTTTTCCTCACACAACCTCATCTCAGAAGAGGCAAGACAAGGACGGTTAGCCCTTTCTATACTACATACATCTCATTCTTGAGCCCAAAGTTATAGTGAGGCTCATAGAGTCTCGGACTTTTTAGCCAAATCAGGAACGTCCTAATGACTAAATTTCCTTGAAATGCTGGGTGCATCCCAAGATTAGTTGGGCCGGATGTTGTGACACTTTTGCTGTGTAAGTTTGTGATTATTATACACAGTATTGAAACGTTATTTCAAATTATCAATCCTTCAACATCATACTGCATGGTAACAGATTTCACAGTGATGCAAGTGAAACTGGATACTGTAGTGCATTGGTGTGGGTGAGTTACTAGGAAATCAATTACACTTCATGTCATTGTAATTTTAATCATATTGGAATTCAAACATCTTTTCCTGTTAAAATTGTTATTTTCCATAATATTAATTCAAAAGACGAGTTCACTCTACCTAGTCAAAAAATGTATGAAAAATAACTCATATCCCGTGAGTAGTCAAAAAAAATGTTTGCCAATACATACTCATATTAATTCAATTTATTTAAGTAAACTAAACAAAAATAGATGTTTCGTTAATTGCTAGGTGAACAGCAATCAATATTTGGTTGGTCCAAATGATGGTAACCTTCACAATGCGTAATTTTATAACTACGTACAATCATAAAGATTACAATTACATTTGAATATTGAAGCAATACTTTCAGTAATCGGCAAACCAGTTGACTTGGTCCAATGTAATCAAATAACATCGTATCAACTGAGATTGGTGTCGCTGGCTAATACATTAATACATAAATTGAGGTCACCCATTAAATTAACCCCGTTGTTTTAATTATTGAATAAAAGTCAACCTAAGCGAAAGCATGAATACCGAAACGTTAAAACAGTCTCTACATGCATAACCTCACGGTCACTCAATACAAGCCGGTGCGAGGGTTGGTCCATTACTGCACCCATGCTTGGCATGCTCCAGTCGAATTTCAGCAGCCTTGACGGAATAAAGTGCACGTGCACGTGATACTGTTAACTTTATTCCGTCAAGGCTGACTGAATTCAACTGGAGCAGACAAAGTGGGGTCACAAAATGCCTACCAAACGTCGGGCGCGTGTCGCTTGTGTAAAACAGCACTGCGAATCACCTGCCTGCCCTGTCTTTGAATATTCCAATCGCCAATTTACTTTCATACCCGGGTTTGATACTCGTAACAATCTGTGTGGATGAGTAACGTCTTGTTCCCTTCACAGCTGATATCTGAATCGTCCATTTGTTGGCCTTGGAAATGTGGGGAATTTCACTCAATAAATTTCACAACCTTTATTTATCATTGCAAGATAAAGCTTGGCCCATATAAAGTTGTTGCGAAATAACAAAGGGCTCGACGAGATCCCCCGTTTCAATAAGCTCAGATCCACACTCTAACTTCGGTCAAGAGCATTCTACAAATAAAAAAGTCACAGTCACGGGTTTTATAACGGAGCCTACTGCCTAACGTTGTGAGACACAGGCGGTGCTCCCTCCTTACATTATACATGGATTCCTGATCGGCCAAGACCACAGACGCCGCGGACATTTATTTAGAAAACGAATCAATGGTAGAGTGGTCATAAAATCTCGGATTCTCAACCCCTTTGGGTGTTTGTTTTCGTTTGTTTTGTCTTGTGTTTTAGGGGCTATCTGAAAGCCAGGGTGTACACGACTCCTCCAGCGATTCTGGATGACCTCCAGGAAAGGATAATTTGTAAAGTCGATATTCTCAGACAAGCCAAGCCGGGGATTCGCAGTGCTGTTTTACACATGAGACGCAGAACCCGGCGTCTCATGTTGGTGACATGCGGAGGGCTCTGAAACCTTTGTGTAACTGCCATAAGTTATGGTTTAAAACTGTTTAAAATGTTTTGGTATCGTTGTTTTTCAAGTTCCAATCATTTGACACAAGTCAAATTCACCTCCCTTTTAATTGCAGCGTGTGCAGTCATGCATGAAACGTAATTCATTAAAATGGTACCAAAAGAAGCCAGAGGAGCCATTCTAAGAAAATATATGACATCCATTGGTACCTCAAATTAAAGGTAGTCCTATTCACCCAACTATAGTTATTTCACTTCAAATTTTCTATTTCATTAAGCTTATAAACAGCTCAGTTTGGTGTCATATGAGTGTTTTATTAGCCTAGATTTATCTTATCAGGCGCAAACAGGTGTTTTTTATGTCGTACAAAATTGAGGGGGGAAATTTTGGATCGCTAGGAAATAGTAATCGGAAATATATGCAGATGAGAAATTATACAAGACACATTGCGTTTTAAGGGGAAAAGGAGAGAATTGCACCGGAAAGAAGGATTTTGGAATGGTTGACAACGTAAAGACGGATATTGCGTATAGTCCATATTCATTTACTGAGCGAATCTCAAGTAAAGAATTACTGGGGATCTAGTTCAGGTGAACTACAAATACAAACCCAATGTTAACTCAGTTGAACAACACGCTGACAATGAAATAAAAGCATGGCCGTTGCATCAGAATTGGGGCGGGCGATGGTGTCTTTACTTATAACCTCCGATTGAAATTGGTAAAATGGTATACATTGATTAATTTTTAATTAAAGATCCAAATAGATTAATAGAGAAATGGTTGGGACATGAGTGTACTTCATGTAGCTTAAATATGTCCGTTAATCTTTTTAATTTCTTTGATTTTAAGGAGTTATACTAGGACGGTTTAAAGAGCATTTTAATGGTATAACTATATATAAGAGTAGCCCTGGCATACACATACATATATACCATGGCAAGCTAAAAGGGGATAACGTATTGGTCACAACACGTTGCTTTCTTAGCAACGCGTTCCTTTCAGAAAACAACGCCTTGTTTAGCTAACCAATCAGAAAAGTGAAAAAGCATCGAAAGCAACGCAGAACACATAAACAACGCGTTGCTTTCATTAGCAACGCGTTGCTTTTTCACTTTCCTGATTGGATTGCTTATACCTTTGAAATAGTGTTATAAACAATAAAAGTACACGATATTGTAAATTGCGTATGTTTGACACTCTGTTCCTGAAGCCCCAACAAGCGATTACCATACTTTTAATTGAAATCGTACTGATGAGTGAAAACGATCACAGAAATCTATTGAAGTAAAAGGCCGACATTGTTAATACTAGGCAGATCAAACAGCCTCAAAATGTTATCACACTTACTCCTACGCTAACTAGACTTACAACCCAAAGAAAAGAGGAAAGACTTCTTTCACCTGCAATTTGCAAACAAATAATCTACAACTCTACCTTACATTTTATAAACATTGTTCCATTCTCAGCGCCCCCCAGTTTCTTTCATTTTATTTATTGCGTCTACAGACAAGCATTGTCTTTGTTAATGTTGTAGACACAGTGCTTAAAGCTTGGGTAATTTCGTAAGTAGTATGTGAGAAAAATTAGGACTAATTAATCTTCGGACTAATGTACACTTTCCGTGTTCTCCCTTGCTAATAAGATACGTTAAGGAACGAGGATATTGATTAATATCGTTGAAGAAGTTTAACAATATCAATCGTTACATTCCTGACAATTAAGGTTAAAAGGTAACGAGATGTTTCCAATCGTGAGTAAACTCGTTGGAGTAAGCAGAGAAAGAAAACTGTGACAAGGATTTTATTGTATGGAATATAATGTAATCCAATCTGACTAGAGCCAGGGTTTTTATCCGTGGTCACAAAATAACCCTAAAATATCTAAAATGAGATATTGGCAATTTCTCAAAAGCTGGTTGTTTAAATGGTTACCTATTCAAATTTTGGATTTGATCGAAAGCGGACATATGATTGCGGTGAGCGGGTCGATCAAAGGAAAGCGCGCAGTGTATGCAGGAAGTTCGTTTAAATGTGCGTTCTTATAATTCTTTGTGTCAAAATTACTAATTGATATAATTTTTGTGCTAAATAAATTCATGTCATTAAAGGTAAAGGGACAAATTAGTATAAGATAGGGGGAGGGTTTTTTTTAGGGACACCTGAATGTGAAATCTCTCGTTGCACAGGGTATGTTTGTTCCGTGTTTAGCCAATCATAGTGGCTCATGGTTATAAAAATAAGAAAACACACACCGGGGTTGATTCCAACGCCATCCATCTGTCGACCGGTCGGTGTGATCTTGAGGCTTTATTATCAAGGATTATGAGTCTGTGATGTTCATGTAATACACATTATTTGTGATTTTACAAATACAACAGGCCCACAAATTAGGATACAAATCACGGAATGTCTTAACCTCCACATTTAAAGCTATGTTTTAGGTCTGATATTTTTGTTATCATGGAAAAATTATCTGTAAGTCTTCCCTGTCCTTGACAATATATATTGTGGAAATGTACCAGTGGTTTCTTGTTGGGTGAATTTATAAAAAAAATATCAAAATAACTGTTTTGTGTTGGTACTAAACTATATGTTGTTTGCTGACTTGTATTAAAGGGCCATGACCAGATCGCTAATAGCCCCCTCGTCCCCCAAAACCTCAGGATTTTACCGGAAGTGGTCAAAAATTTTGGTTTATTTGAAGAAAAGAAAGCTTCCTTTTTTTTCATTTACCCTTTGGAAAATCTTAGTGCTAAACGATGTTGTTGGATGTTGTGAGGGAAAATGTGCCCAAATTTTGGGTCGACCACTATGTTTAACAGAGTCGATTGGTATTACAAAATCACGTTAACAACATTATCGCTATAAAGCCAGTGCTGCCTTTGGTCGCCTCAGGTAATGTGGGAAAGAGACGGCATCAAACTTTACACCAAGCATCAAAGTGTTTTGTAACAAGGCCATTTTTATGCCAAACTTGACTTTAGGCATGAAACTTGGACCGTATACCAACGACATGCCAGATCTCTGCTTGAGGAAGATCCGCAGGAATCAGGTGGCTGAAGACAAGATTCCAGACACACAAGAAGTTTCTCACTCGCTCCAACATGTGTATCCATACCATGCTGAGGAAATATCAACTCAGATGGTATCGGTCATATATGCGTGAGAATGGAGGAATTTGACAGGATTCTCGTTATGTCAAAGAGGGTCTCTTTAGCGGGAAAACTACGTCTGGGAAACGGTCACGTGTGCTCGTAAGAAAGCTATTATTAAAGACACTTTGAAAGCTTCCTCAAGAGGTGCTTTGATGTGATCCAGAGAACGGGAAATTCAAGCCTCAGCAACGTGGCTTCATGGCGTGCAACTATTACCAATGGTGCAGTTACCTATGAGGCTAAACGCACGCAACAAGCAGAGTTGAAACGATAGCAAAGAAAGTCTAGAACTAGAACTGCCAGTAGCACAACATCAACTGCTAACTCATCATCCAGTGGTATCTGTTCAGTATGTCATCGATCTTTCCGTGCCAAAAATTGTCTTTTTAGTCACATGCGTACTCACACTTCAGTCGCATCTTAGTGTTGTCATGGTCATCATCTTTTACTATATATGCGGATTTCAAGCAAACAACTGCTAGGTTATTGTAGCATATACGTACATCCATGCTAGTAACAAAATACCAATACATGAATTTTTAGGATTTTTTTCGATATTCCGGATTAACGAGTCTCTAATTATCCCTTTAAAGGGGTAACCAGCGATTCGCTAAAACCGAATGATTTTTCGCCGGTTTCTTCCAACAGAGAAACCGTCGACAGAATTATGGCAGAATAAAATCTTTAGACTTTCTCATTCACATAACATATCTATATCCATGCTGGGATATATATATATCAGGTCCTATAGAATACAGCACACACACTGGCCAAAAGAATTGCAACATGCAGAAAAGAAATTTATAATCAGAAATTGATTTTTTAAAATTGTACCAGGAGTTCTTGACTAAACAACACGCAATTAATTTATGATTTTCAAACAGTTGATATTCCCCTAAATCCAATGGTGCAAACAAAAAGTTTGATTTGATTGTCATGTTCCCTAAATTATAGCGTGTTAATAGGGTTGGCTGACGATAACTTGCATTCCAGAAGGAATACAAGCACAGGAACACCAAGAAATGAATTGTAGAGGTTTACCAGGGTCCACTCTAAACGTTTAGGGCGAAAAATCAGAGTGTTTGCATAGAGCAGAAAATGTTTGTTGGTCATTTGTTTTCTTGTAAGGGCTATATTAAAGCCAATGTGTACATGACTCTTCCAGCGAATCTGGATAACCTCCAGGAAAGGATAATTGGCGAAGTCGATATTCCCAGACAGGACAAGTTGGGGATTCGCAGTGCTGTTTCACGCATGAGACGCAGTGGCGGCTGTGCTCTGAAACTTTGTGTAACTGCCATAATTTATGGTTCAAAACTGTTTTAAAAAAATTGGTATCCATGCTTTTCCAGTTCCAATCAAAAATACAATTTATTTAACACCCATGGTTTTGCTAAATATAATTAATTGGATCCATTCTTACCTTGAAACAACTACTAGTTAAAAATTTTAAAGTTATGGAGAAAATTCAAAAACAAAATGGCCTCTTTCAGTGAAAATTGGCGGTCATGAAAATCAATGTATCGTCCCCATTTTCAAGGTCGAATAATAATTTTTAATTTTTTTCTTTCTTTGTTGTTAATTTTTAAGAGTAGCCTTCATATGTGATGAGTTTTATTGAAATATTTCTATGGGATGCGGTTTTCGGGTTAGGGTCCATAGGGACCCTCCCCTTGACAACCAACGGGCGTGCCTTGACCATGACCACTTAAAGGTCCCAGGAAATGAGATGATAAACCTACTCCAAATCTTTACGGGGCATTCCATTCCAATAAACAAGGCCACAAAAAAGAATACACTACCAGTGACATCATTAGTGAAACTATCAATTTTCAGTCAGTGCCATGAATAGATTCACGCCAGTCACCTGGTATTTTCTATTACTCTCTGAAAAATCAATAGTTTCACTAATGATGTCATCACCAACCCAAACATTGAATGCTTTCTTGTCCCTCCTTGTAGACTTGACCAAAACCACATCAATTCTATTTGCATTTCCTGGGACCTTTAAGTGTTAAATTATGATGAACGTTTTAGAGTTATTACACTGTGCCGAGTAAATCAAGACTATGAGAACTTGCAATGATAGGATGAATCCGTATTCTGTGATCTACTAGATTGGTTACACGACTTCACGAACTTTAGAACGTTAAATAGTCGTGTATTTGACCAACGGTTAGTAATTGAAGAACATCCACGATTTTGCCATAGAAATACTAAGGTTGCAAAGATATTCACTATTAGACAATGAGCATGTTTCGGTTGTTCGTCTCTCGTCGTTTCCCTCCAAAATTAATCAATAAATGTCTTTTGCATTGAACATCTAAAGTAAAGTATAGCAACCAGCTGAAAACGTGTACATAATTAACTTTATTTTTTTGTTATTATTTTATATAGAATAACGAACAGCACATCAATCACCTTCTCGGCAGGATATTGTTAGAAACAAAACACTGATCTGTACCAGTGTAACTGTCCTGAAGAAAACCAGCGTTCAGGGTCCATTTGGATTTTGGAATGTATGTTATTTACGTACTTGATTTAATGTTATGGATGATCTATCATCATACTCGTGAAGTATCCCCCTCGGCGAAATGTTCATATCTTTAAAATCTTTGACTAAGATCTCAATTTTTTCAAGATAGCCTTCTTCAGCTGTTGTTTAGTTTTGTTATAATCAAGATTAAGTTTTGAATCATTATTACCATCTTTTTATGTGAAACGATATTAGTTGTTTTTCCATTTCATACCCTGTTTTTCTAACGTGGAAAACCAGAGCGTCTGTTGATATAGATATTATACTGTAAAAGTTTGGAGAAGAAGGTTTTAAAATGTTTTCCCTGTAAGTTTGAAGATTGCTGAATCAGAATATCAGGAGCAGATATTAGAAATTGGTCCAATCTCTTGTAAAATGAGGGCACAATTAATAGATGAATAAATTGTGTTTAAATGTGCGCCAGTGTCTCATAATAATGACTAAAAAGGTACAGCTCATTTTGTCTAAGTTCCTCCCTCCTTTAGTTACACGGCCACTAACCCTGAGGAGGTACGGGTCAAAGAAATTATCCCATTTCCTGCATATTTTTTATGAAACCGATAGTCAATTTAATTGCTCTGGTATAGGGTTATAATGAGAATCCTATTCTAGAAGTTTAGGAAGGTTTAAAGATGTTTTCATACAGTTTGAATGGTTGTTTAATCTAATTGTTTGGTCTAACCTCTGGGAATTTGGGTAACTTTGTCAAAATAGGAGGTAACATTAATACAAGGGTAAATTTGAAAGCATGTCAAATTGTGTTTAAATCTACACATGTATTTGTCGTATTATAATGATATAAAATGTAGTTTATCTAGTTTCCGAGATTTATTACACGGCTACAGCCCTGAATTAGGTTGCAAGTTCACCCTGGGGCCAAAAATATCCAATGGCACCGATTTTGTGAAACGAAAATTATGTTTTAATTCTTTGGTTGACAGTTCGGTGATACATTCTGAGGTCATTTTTGGTGACCCTATAGACCCATGTAGACCCTTGTTACATTTTGCTCACTCAATTCCGAAACCAAATTACCAAACATTGTAACATACTTGTAAGAATGGAACGTCTCATTTTACGAAGAAGACAATTGGTCAATACACTCGCTCATTCTATTTGACAGAGGAGCCTGCATGCTGGGGTATATGTAGCCATCGCGTTTATGTGTCTTATATTGAAGACTTTCAATGTTTCAAATAACGATATGGGTTTATCATAACAATATACAAGTCTGTATGTCTAATTAATATTGTATGGACGTAAAGTATAATAAAACAGCAACGTTATAGTTAAGTTTCCTCGGTTTACCCGATATTCAATGACCATCCACTTCATTGCCTGATTTGCGTCGATACCTTGTTGAACACGTATTATAGAACATCAAGTGCAGTGTTTACTAGTTCCAGCGAACGTCGCGTAGGTTTAAGCGCTTTAGTCCTCTGGTCCTCGGGCTTTGGTCCTCCCTTTTCAGCATTGAATCCCCACTCTCCCACTTCGATCTAAAAGGATTTTGTTAACTACTTCACAATACAAGTGACATAATCTGATATAACAAGTTTTTTTCGTCCTTGCCCATATCTATGGGCTCTTCAGCTTGTTTCAAGAGTTTTTGCGTAGACATTGAAGTGGTGGGCAGAAATATTTCAATACTACTTCAGATCGTTATAGTGTGTGTGTGCGTTTAGTATTCATTACTACTTGCAGGTTTAATAACTCCACTTTAAGGTTCATAATTACATGGTGCCGCTATTAACATTTCTAAGAGTTACACGGAATACACAAGTACTGCAGGCAAAAGACTTGTGAATAATGAGTATGAGCAGAAAACAAATCTTTAAAAAATATACTGAATTAATCTCAACCCCAAGCACATCATAGACTATGGGGCATGTCCTTCTATGCTGTTGTTTTGTTTTCTCCATCGTGGGGCTAAGGGAAAACCAAGTGTAAATTCATAATAAAATATTAAAATCATATAACCGTCTGTTCCCACAAATAAAACTGGCACATTTTCTTGAAAAAGAATAAAATGTCACTTCAATTTCATTTCCCCAATATCAGTGACCAATTGATACACATAGACTTCAGCAAACAATGGAGTTAAAGATATTCAATCACCGGCCCGGTATGCGGTGTAGAAAAAACACTTCAGATTCTCTTTCATCTGGGAGTGCAGGACCATTGTTATATTGTCGCGCAGCTGAATAGATTTCAGCTGTTACCGCTCTCCAATCAAGACTGAGTACCTTTTCAGGACAAAATACTTATCCTCATTCACAAGTAAATAAATATTGAGTTCTATAGTGCGTGTTCAATTAACTTTGTCCATCAGGGGTGCAGAAAGTGCGGGAGCTGGGAGCGCCGCTCCGAGGAAATGGTTGAAAGTCTTTTAGGCACCTATGTGACCATTGCATTTTGCTCCTGAGGAAAGAACAACTTTCTGCACCCCTGTATGTCCATGTTTGTCATCATTTATTCGAAAAGGAAGAAACATGAACACACATCATGCCATGAATGTTGCTGGGCAAGCTTTGACCTAAAAAAAAACCTTTGACTGCTGAACCAAATCCGCCCTAAACTATTGCTTAACTCATTTCTATTCAATTTACCGCGTTTTCAGAAGCAAAATTTAGTGGTCAACGACCTATATTAGAATGTACACTGCCGTTAGTTATTGTGAGAGAGGACGGGATAGTCGGTAGCCATGAAGTCACTTAATGGCCGACCGAAAATTGAGAATGAGACACATTTGTCTACTGAAATGATAGATAAGGGTGTGTAGAATATTAGAATCTGCCGGGTGCCCACATGCGGCCATCATTTTCAGCAAAAAAATTGTTGTCCATACTCAACTTTACGGACCATGAGGTTCTACCTGACTAGTATTTGTCACTCAACCCGAATCGTGGAGGTGGTAACACCTGGCTATAACATTGACCCCACATACCGGGCCCATTGTAATATCTTTAGCTCATGGTTTGCTGAAGTCTATACATATCCATTGGTCTCTGATATTGGGAAAAAGAAATTGAGGTAACATTTTATTTATTTTTAAGAAAATGTGCCAGTTTTATGTGCGGGAACAGACAGTTATGTGATTGTAATAATTTATTATGAATTTACACTTGGTTTTCCCTTAGCCCCTCGATGGGGACAACAGAATTTGTTATACAGTTGGTTATTTGGTCCACGCCCCATAGTCTATCATGTAATTAAAGAAAAACAACTTTGAGGTGTGTACTTTTAAAAAACACCGGTTAGTTTGTCATAAACTTAATTCTATATTCTACCATCCTTTGTTTCATGGTTCACTATTTCCTTAAGGAGGTTTGAAGATGTTTTATACAGTTTGAATGGTGCTGATCAGAATTGTATACTGGGCCACCTCTGGTGAAATTTGGGTTACTAATTGGCAGAACAGGGGTGGAACAAATTAATAAATAAGGTAAATTTTTGAAATCACGGTCAAGATGGGTGTTGTTTAATCGACAACCAATGTGTAGTGTGTACGTCGTCAATAGGATTAAACAAAGGTCTTTAAAAAAAGAGCTAGTGGGGGGAATTGGGTCCGGGCGCCGAGAGTGTAGTTCCAGCGGCGTAGGACAGGGCCCTGATTAGGGGTTTCACGTCACCCTGGAATAGAAGCCAAAAATATCAAATGCAAGGGGCACGATTTTGTTGAATACAGAAACATTAATTTGTACTTCTTTGGTGACAGTTCTGGTACAGATTAAACTGAGGGTCAATTGTTATAAGTTGCTGCCTAGAAAGACCCTTGTTACATTAAAATTGACATGGGCACCTAAATGCAACGAACCACATGCCAAACCTATGTACAAAATAGGTTAAGAGGGAGCGTCTCATTTCTAGAAAAACAATTGGGTCAATAACACTCGCATCATGGTCTATTGGCAGATTAGGCCTCTTCATGCTGGGGTAGTGTCCCCAATCCATGCGTTTATGTGTCTTATAAATTAAGCCTTTCATTGTTCAAAAAAACGATATGTGGTGTTATACAAATAAAAACAGAGGCAATACAGTCTGTTGTCTGAATTCAATTGGTATGGAAGTACAGTATAATAAACAGCAGTTATAGAATGTAAGATTTCCTCGGTTTACCCGAGATTCAGACCATGGGAACCCCTTCAATTGCCTATTCGCGGTCGATACCTTTTGAACCGTATTTATAAAACATCAAGTGCAGGGGTTTACTAGTTCCACCATCGAAGTCCGCGTAGGTTGTTAGCGCTTGGTCCTCTGGTCCCTCGGCCTTTGGTCCTCCCTTTCAGCCCTTGAATCCCCCACTCTCCTCCCACGTCGATCAAAAGGATTGTTAACTACTTTTCCACAATACAAGTGACATAATCTGATATAACAAGGTTTTTTATCGTGCTTAGCCCATACTATGGGCGCATTCAGCTTGTTTCCCGATTTTTTGTTGCGTAGACTGCAAGTGGGTGGGCAAACTTTCAATACCACTAAGCATATCGTTATGTGTGTGTGTGCTTTAGTATTCATAATACTAACTACTTGCAGGTTTAATAACTCCCACTAACTAAGGGCGAATTACATGTGCCGCTTATTAACATTTCTAAGAGATTTACACGGAATACACAAGTACTGCAGGCAAAAGACTTGTGAATAATGAGTAAAGGCGCGACAACAATCTAAAAATTACTGAATTAATCTCCAATCGCAACCCCAAGCAACATCAAGTAGGGCCTATGAGTGCATGCCTCTATGCTGTTGTTTTGTTTTTCTCCATCGTGGGGCTAAGGGAAACCCGTGAAACATTCCATAATAAATCTTAAATCAAATCAACCGTATTTGGTGTCCAGTTTTCCCAAATAAAACTGGCCATTTTTCTTGAACAAGACCTAAAATTGTCACTCCATGTCATTTCCCCATGTCCCAATATCAGGACCAATTGGACACTAGACTTCAAACCAAACAATGGGGAAAGATTTCAATACAACACCGGCAACCGGTATGCGATATTATAGGACAAACACTTCAGGACTGTCCTAAAGCTTTCGGGAAATCTGGTCAGAGTGCGAGGACCTTTGGTGTATAGTGGGTTCCGCGCATCTGAATGAGAATTTTCAGTGTTACCGCTCTCCAATCCAAACTGAGTACCTTTTCAGGACAAAATAGGCTTATCACTCATGACAAGATAATCGCTATATTGCAAAGGTCTATAGTGCTGTCACGGACTTAACTTGTGCCATCAGGTGGTGCAGAAAGGTGCAGGAGCTAGGAGCAAGCCGCGTCGCGAGGAATGTTTTGAAAGTCTAATATTAGGGGCAACCTATGTTGACCATTCATTTGTGGGCTCCTAAAAGAAGGAAAGAACAAAAACTAAACATTACTGCACGCCCGGTGTATGTGCCAGGTTTGTCCATATTTATTCGAAAGGAAGAAGCTGAACACACATGCGATGCCAAAATGTTGCTGGGCCAAGCTTCGTCCTAACACCGTTTGCCAACCAAATCCGTCTAACTTAGTGGCTTTACTTCATGTTGTGCCAGGTATTTTGGATTGAAGAATGTTTCCCGTTTTGGCTCCCTGAAAGTTGAATTGACGCCATGTTCCAATTTTAAAAGCTATCAGAAACATGTTAATATGTTATTTAGCAAACATAGACTCTAGTAACAAAATAGGTCTCTAATACGTCTATTTTTATCCGCAGGGTATATGTAAAGCTGGTAAGAGAAATGGCAATATTTAAAATTAATTGGATTTGGCTATCAGCATTTGAAACTTTGACAAGTACACTTAATTGGGTACAGTTGGGCATAAGCCCAGAAACAGCATTATGTTAGAGGGTTGATTCATGTGGAGGCCGGTGAGTCTATCTCGTAACAAACGCGCAGAGTTTGATAAGGTATGCGTGGGGTGGTGTTGAATGATAATATAGTGGCATTTCTGTGCGAGCTCTCCGTTGGATATTCTCAAAATGCATCAACAGATGCCCGGGTGAGGCCACGGCCGATGCTGTATCTACCACCCGAAGCTAGCATAATTTCAGCAAAAAAATATGGGTGTCCATACTCCAACATATTAACGAAGTCACATGCGTGTGGTTCACCTGTGACGATATTGGGCACTACGGCAAAAAACCGCGAATGCGTTAGCGGATGGTAACAAACCTGGCAACAGGTGACGCCCACTACCGGAGAAAAGGCCACCTTGTAATAATCTTTAGCTCATGGTTTTGTGCGGGAGAGTGTCTACAGATCCATTGGCCTACTAGAGGTCATGGGAAAAAAAGAAATGGGAGGGAACATTTTTTTACTTTATTGTTAAGGAAAAGGTGTGCCACGTTGGTTATTGGGCGTGAACAGACAGATATTAATGATTGTAATAACGATATTATATTGTATAGGCGTGGTTTGTGCCCTGTCGCCCCTCGATGGACAACAGAATTTTAGACGATTTAATGAGTGTATAATTGTGTCACGCCGCACAATATCTATCTGTATTAAAGAAAGGCAACTTTTATTGGTGGTAAACATTAATTAAAACAACACCGGTATATTTTGTCTAAAACTAAAGTTCTAGTAGTTCTCCATGCACGTATGTGTTTTTCGATTATTGCCATATTTCCTTAAGAGGTTGGGGGAAGCATGTTTTCTATCAGTTATTGAATGGTGTGAATCGACGTGTATTTTGGGGGCACACCACATAGAAACCTTTGGGGAACATTAAATGAGAAATAAGGGTGTAAATTGTACGATCAGTGATAGCATCCAAGTGTGGTTTTTTAATTACTCATTTAAAATTTAAACAGGTCTACAAATTTTTTAGACGGAACGAGCAGCATGTAGGGGCAAGTCAGCATGGGGTAAAACTTACCCAATGCTGACGCGATAATTGGGGTGAAGTCTGTGGTCCAAAATTGTTCGTCGTTGCCGTATGATCCATGTAATATCGCATTTGGGATTTGCATAAGCAACGTGGGGGGCAAAAGGTACAAGAGTCACATAGGTCTATGGCACAATTGTAGTGACAAGAGCGGTGCACATCGAAGAACTTAGGAAAATGCGTGTGTCTGAGGTTCCTTTCGGGGGGCGGGGAAGAGTATGGGACCAGACCATCGGGTAATACCAGGTAGACGGGCTGAGCATTGGAAAATTATTTTTGGACCATGAGTAGGGGGTTTTTAGCACAGTGTTCAAAAAATGGGGTTAGCTGGTGGTAACTAAATGAAAGTTGGAAGCCTGCAAGATCCACTATACAATTGTAATCGGCTAGTTTGATAAATAAGGCAAGGAGCAGTGGCGGTAGCCTGGGAGGTAAAGGAAAAGGGTGCGGCTTGGCCAAACCCCCCCGGGCAACCGCGGGGTATGCCCAAGGAGTAAAGCGCCAAAAGAAGGAAGATAAAAAAAGTAAAGGAAATAAGTAAGAGATATGCAGAGCAAAGGGGATAAGTAGGACGGAAGGTATAGGGGCATACAGATTGAAGAACAAAGAAATTAGAGATGGAAGGGTATGAAGGTAAACTACAAAAGTAAGTTACCAAAGGGTTAAAGGGTAGCAACTAAAAATGGTGTGAAATAGAGAAAAGCTTCTGGCTAACAGGAGAGCTGTAGGTAAAGCGTGAAGGAGCGCCAAATTAGGGCGAAATGTGCAACCGAAATGAGATCAAAAGAGAAGCTTACGCAAATTTAAAGGAAGGTGGAGCCGCAAAAGCCAAAAGCGCGTAAGAAAGCAAAAATAATACGAGAAACAAGGAGGTGTTAAATAACATTGGAAAGAAAAATATAAAACTTCAGACCAACACAGAAATGTTGCTCAAAAAGGAGAACACGAAAGAAAACGGATAAAAAAAGAAAGAGGCGCCAAAAGGAAACAATGGGTGAAAAAAAGTTAAGGAATTAAAAGAACCATGTTCAGTGGTGTGTTTGGGTGGGTGGGGGGGGGGGGGCTGCGGATTTACAGAAAAGGGGCCCTTTCCCAAGCCTTAGGATGGCCCTTAGTCTTCGTAAAGGAATGCATGTCCTACTTTATGCGACTAGGGTTGGTCTGGGGGCCTAGAGCAATATTTTGGGGCCCCGTCAACTCTGCGACTCTTCAATCCGCCACTGGGGGGGTTGCCGACAAAACTGCCAATTTGCCGACACCATTTTCAAAAATTGTCCGCCTCGCTACGCTCACCGATAGTTTTTATTTCTATGGGTCAGGAAGAAGGTTTAATCATCTTGAAGGCGACGATTCCAAAGAGGTCTGTGAAGCATGGAAATTGTACTGCACTTTATAGGAAGAGGCGGTGTGAATAATGGCAGTGGGACATTATTTGCTACTTGGAAGTAATTTTATTTTAAATTAGAGAACGAATGCGGTTACAACCATTTTTTTGTACTGGGTGGAAGATATGTTCATTTTGGATATTTTAGAATAAGAAATATTAGCATTGTAACAAGATATCTTGGAACCCCAACGGCTATGATGCTAGGCCCGGAACCAGGGAGGGTGTTGGCGACCCCCCCCCCCTCATTCCAAAAACTTCCACAAACCTCTTATAAACAGCAAAAAACGTAGATTTGCAATCAGAGCGAGTCAAAATTAGAGTTTTTCTTAGGGTTTTGTGAAAAAGGTTCACTTTAGTAAATACGTTCACTGTTGCAAATTTCACCCTCCCTTGCCATTGTCGAGGGAAAAGTCCCCTTGTTGAAAAGAAAAATCGCCCCTCCCCAAAAGAAAAATCCTGTTTACGGGCCTGATGAAATGATTTGTGGGGAAGAAGTATGGGAAGACGGTAACCCCCTAACTTGGCGAGGAGAGAATCGACTGACCTCGGGTGATCGCCTGGACCCGAACCATTTATTATAAAGATGTAATGCAGTTCCTCCACCTAAATATCATTGTCTACACCGGTACTCACCTTATTTGACAGTCATGACAGAAGATGCTGCTTTTACTGGACCCTAAAAGTGTGAAGGCATACCCTGAGTGGGTTGTTGAATGATACCCTTCCTTGGCTGAGGTAATACAATCCTGATGGGGTGGGCTGTAAACAGGGATATAGGCCGGTGGCACTTTTGAGATTTTGCCATTTGTGGTGGTGGTGGTGTGTTCAAAATATTAGGATCGGTCAGAGAGTGGATACTAGTGTTTAACTGTTAATTCTTCCCTAACAGGAGTAGCTCCCATAGCTCTATAATTTGTTTTCTTGTTAGAGCTATCTTAAAGCCAACCACATGACTCCTCCAGCGAATCTGGATGACCTCCAGGAAAAAATAATTGGCGATGTCCATATTCTCAGACAAGACAAGTTGGGGATCCGGATTCGCAGTTCTGTTTTACACATGATACGCAGAGCCCGGCTGTGCACTGACCGTGTTGGAGACATGCGGAGGGCTCTGAAACTTTTGTGTAACTGCCATAAGTTATGGTTTAAAACTGTTTAAAATGTTTTGGTGTCCATGCTTTACCAGTTCAATCATTAGACACAATTACCTCCTCCCTTTTAATTGCCTAAGAATTCTTATCAAAAGATACGATATCCATTGGTACAATACTGCACAACATACAATTTTAAAAGTATTTACTTTTTTACTAACTTTGTATAGGAATACCACAATAAACGAGGTCCTATTCACCCAACTATAGTTATTTCACTTCAAATTTCTATTTCTTTGAGTTTACAAACAGCTCATTTTGGTGTCATATGACTATTAGACTATATTTATCTTATCAGGTGCAAACAGGTGCTTTTTAAGTCGTACGAAATGGAGGGGAAAAATTTTGGATCGTGAGGAAATAGTAATCGGAATAGTAATACAGATGAGAGATTAGACAAGACACTTTGCGTTTTAAGGGGAAAAGTGGAGAATCACACCGGAAAGAAGAATGTTGGAATGGTTTCACCCGGGTTGACAAAATAAAGACGGATATTGCGTATAGTCCATATTCATTCACTGAGCGAATCTAAACTACTGGGGATCTAGTTCATGTGAAATACAAATGCAAAACCCAATGTAACTCAGTTGAACAATACGCTGACAATGAAATAAAAGCTGTTTCAAAAGCATGGCCATTGCATCAGAATTGGGGAGGGCAAATAATGTATTTGCTTATAACCACAAATTGAAATCGGTATTAGAAGGGTTATAAATCCGAATTTGTGGGTCCAACCTCTTGGAAATGTAGGGAACTTATAAAATAAGGGGGTAAAATTAGTACAGGGGTAAATTTGAAATCAAGTCAAATTGTGTTTAAATGTAAACCAATGTATTTGTCTCATTATATGGATTAAAAAAGGTATAATTTGTTTAGGTTCCGACCTTTAGTTAAGCAGGTAGAGGCCTATTAAGGTTCAAGGTCATCCTAGGGGTAAACGTACCCAGTGCTCCGATTTTGTTGAAATTGGTATCAAATTGTTCGTCTTGCCTTATTTTACAATGTTTGGCATTTGGTTTCGTAATTAGTGGCAAAAATGTAACAAGGTTCTACATGGTCTATAGGGGTCACCAAAACTTTACCTCAAATTGTATACAGAGGTGTCACCCAAATCTGAGCATTGGATTTTTTTTTTTTGCCCCAATAACCTTGAACCTTATCAGGGGCTGTAGCCGTGTAACTAAAGGTCGGAACCTATACAAACTTTACCTTTTTTAATCCTTATAATGAAACAAATACATTGGTGTACATTTAAACACAATTTGTCTTGATTTCAAATTTACCCTGAACTACTTTTACTCCCAGAGGTTTGGACCCAAAAATTCGGATTCAGCACCCTTCAAACTATAGAAACATTTTCAAACCTTCTTCCCCAAACTTCTAGAATAGGATTCTGGTTTATAGCCCTCTATATAATGTATACATTGATCAAATTTTAAAGATCCAACTGGATTTAAAATTAATGGAGAAATGGTTGGGACATGAGTGTATAGCATGTAGTTTGAGGGCTATTCTCCGATAAAGTGTTCAAAAACTAATTTTCGTGTCGCTCACAGTCATACACAGATTAAAGCCTGTTTTGCTCGTTCAGAATGAATGCTTATTAATATAAATTATGCTAAGGAATTATGTTTTCAAAATGATCTGGACTAGAAGTTCTACCGGGCAAGAAAGTAGCAAGCAATACGGCTGATGATGCATAATTCTTGTTTTCCGCCATGTCGCCAGCCCAAATCCATTCTTTAAAATGTGCCCCTGGTCGTTACACAAGAGCGCATATCACAGGTATCATAACATTTTTATCAGCCTCTATTATGCCCTAATTATAAAGTTCAAAACACGTTAATATTGGATTATTAGAGTTTCGTAAGAGTTCTCTGAGAGCATGTCGCCAATATTGCAGCCAGATACGTTACCATAATTCGAATTGATACAAAATTGCCAAAAATAACGGTAGAAGAATGTTCCAATATGTGATAAAACAAACATATGTCAATGTTGTGCTATACATGTTTTGCATAAAAATCTGGTTTTGAAGTAACAATTTCCAGGCCTGTTAATGAAAGAAATCCCTCATGTTACGTTCATGCCGCGCCAGATACCTCCCGCTGCGCTCTTGCTAAACACCGTGACACATAAAGTCGAATACCATACCATGCTTTAGTATGATGGTAATACCTGATAACATATAGAGATTAAGTCGGTAAAGCAGAACCGCACGATAAAGGTCGGCCAGATACGTTACCCAGATACGTTACTTAAGTGTTAACCTTAAGCAATATACTAAAAATCGGATATTTTTTACGATCACCCATGCATTGTTTACGTGTTCTGAAAAAAGTTTACGATTTTTAATGATTTTCAGGAATTCATTAATGTTGATATTTGGTCATTTTGGAGACCAAACCTGAACACTTTATCGGAGAATGGACCCCGAAAATGTCCGCTAATTTTTTAATTTTCTTTGATTTTTCAAGGAGTATCAATCAGGAAAGTAAAAAAGCAACGAAAGCAACGCATAACCCATAAACAACGCGTTGCTTTCATTTGCGACGCGTTGCTTTTTTCACTTTCCTGATTGGATGGCTTAGCAACGTGTTGCTTTTTTAGTTTTCCGATTGCAACGCATTGCTTAAGCACTGTCTGAAAGCAACGTGTTGTTTTCTTCCACTTTTCTGATTGGTTGATTAGCAACGCGTTTCTTTTTCACTTTTCTGATTGGTTGGCTAAGCAACGCGTTGTTAATTACAGCAACGCGTTGTTTTAATTCAGAAACAACGCGTTGCTGAGAAAGCAACGCGTTGTGTCCAATACATTCCAAATACGCTCCTGTACAAGGAGATATGGGGAGTTGCTGAAAATAAAATCAATACATTAATTAGCTGTATCCTTGCTTCATTATTTTACCCAATTTTACCCAATGACTGCTTTAGGCCTATTTAATAATTTAGTCAAGGAGACTTACACCTTTGAAACAGTGTTATAAACAATACAACTACACGACATTGTAAATTGCGTATGTTTGACACTTTGTACCTGAAGCCCCAAAAAGCGATTACCATACTTTTAATTGAAATTGTACTGATGATTGAAAACGACACAGAGAACGCTATTGAAGTAAAAGGCGACAGTTTAATTACTAGGCCAGATCAAACAGCCTCAAAATGTCATCACACTTACTCCTACAGCTTAACTTATGACTTACAACCCAAAGGAAAGACTTCTTTTTCACCTGCAATTGCAACAAATAATCCACAACTCTACCTACCTATATAACATTGTTCCAGTTCTAGCGCCCCAGTTTCCTTCATTTTATTTATTGCGTATACAGACAAGTATGTCTTTGTTAATGTTGTAGACACAGTGCTTAAAGCTTGGGTAATTTCACTGTTTATTGAATTAAAACAGATCCAGAATCCCTGTTCATATCGTTGTAACATTCTGTGAGATGATTATGGTATCTTCGGACTAATTTATTCTTTCCGTGTTCTCCCTTGCTAATAAGATCCAGTTAATGAAACAACCCTAGGACATTGATTTAATATCGTTGAAGAAGTTTAACAATATCAATCGTTAAATTTCTGACAAGTGTAAGGTTAAAAGGTAACAAGATGTTTTCAACCGTGATAAACTCATTGGAAATAAGCAGAGAAACTGTGACAATTATTTTATTGTATGGAATATAATGTAATCCAATCTGACTAGAGCCAGGGTTTTTATCCGTCGCTACAAAAATGCCAAAATTTCTAAAAAGAGATTATGGCAATGTTAAAAGTTGTAGAATGGCACGTATTAAATGTTTTTATTTGATCGAAATCAGACATAGGTTCTGGTGATATGGTCCACCAAAGGAAAGCGTGCAGTGTGTGCAAGACTTGCTAAAATGCGCGATTTCGTATACTTCTGTGTGTCAAAATTACATAATTATTTAAATACTTTTGAAACATATTGATGTCATTAAAAATAACCGGTTATTTGTTCCCGTGTTTAGCCAATGATCATGGTGTTTAACGAAAGAAAATAAAACGTATAAAGCACGCACCGGAGTAGATCCAACACCGTCCATATTTATTGATTAAAATTCCACAAATTAGACTAAATTCACTGGATGGCCATAGCTTCATATTAAGGCTATGTTTTATGGTTTGATATATTTTTGTATCATGAAATATATCTGTAGTCTTCCCATGCCCTTGACTATCTTGTATCTTGTTGAAAATGTGCCAATGCTGCTTTAAATGGTTTCTTGTTTGGGTTGAATTTAATAAAAAGCAATATCAAAATAACTGTTATTTTCTTGTACTAAAACTCATAATTGGTATTGCTGATTTGTATTAAAGGGCCATGGTCCGATCGCTAACAGCCTCGTCCCAAAACCTCAGATTTTACCGGAAGTGGTCAAAATTGTGATATTTGAAGAAAGCTACTATTTTCTCCTTTACCCTGTGAAATCTTAGTGCTAACAGATGTTTTGTTTGGATGTTGTGAGCGAAAATGTGCCCAATTTTGGTCACCAATATTAGTTTTACAGACTCTATGGGTATTACAAAATCACGTTAACAACAGGATCGCTAAAGCCAGTGCTGCCTTTGGTCGCCTTAGTGGCAAGGTGTGGGAAAGAGACGGCATCACACTTGACACAAGCCAGTTGACCCAGCCATTGTTATGGCCCAGCTTACTTTATGGCTGCTTCTTCTTAGCGTGTCCACAAGTTGTGGTGGTGTCAGGATTTATTCGACTAAGCTGAACCGGGGCCGCGTTTATCTATGATACGGACGCTCCTAACATGGCCCGCTTTTTGGGGGCGGATTGGGAACAGTCAGGGGTTTACACCCTACTCCTATTCGAGACTGACTGCGATGTACAGTTGTGAGTCTTTGTACACGGTACCGACGGCTTAACGTCCCCTCCGAAGGACGAGATGCTTTCATGATTCAGTTGCCCAGTTCCAAGTGAACCATGGAGGAGAGCGGTATTCTGTATTTAATCAATAGCTCGTATACAGATTAAATCCAGAATTGAGCACCTGAATGAATCCGAACCTGGGATTCGAACCTGGGATTTGTTGGTATATTTGCGCCACAGGCAAGCACCCTAACCGCTAGGCCACGCTCTCCCACTGCTAAACTACTATGGCTGCTAAACCAACAACATGCCAGATTTCTGCACCGCTTCCATCTAAACTGCTTGACGAAGATACTCAGGATTAGGTGGCAAGACAAGATTCCAGACACCGAAGTTATTACTCGCTCCATCATGATGAGTATCCCTAACATGCTGATGAAATATCAGCTCAGATGGTTCGGGCATATGGTCAGAATGGAAGATTCTCGTATTCCAAAATAGATCTCCTTTTAGCGAACTACAGTCTGGGAAACGGTCACATGGTGCTCCTAAGAAATGCTATAAAGACATACATACATACATACATACAACTAGCATTTATGATGCGCCGTTCCCCAAAGGCTCAAGACGCTTACAATAAAAGAAGTGAGAAAATGAGCAATAAATATAACATAATGAAAAACAAATCAATTAGGAAACAAGTGTGTCTTAAGTGCCTTTTTAAAGGCGTTTACAGATACTGACTGCCTAATGAGAACAGGAAGGTTGTTCCATAACTTTGAAGCACAAACAGTAAAACTTTTATCACCAGATTTGACTCGAGTCCTTGGATAATCCAACCGTAGGCGATCATTTGACGATCTAAGGTTTCTTTTTGGAACATTTAACTTGAAACAGTTTGAAAGATACACAGGAGCCATGCCATTAAGAGACTTAAAAACATCTAAAAGCAATTTAAAAGAAATTCTCTATTTCACAGGAAGCCAATGAAGAGATTTAAGCAATGGTTTTGGGTCTGCTCTATTTACAGTAAAACAAGTCTCGCAGCCCAATTTGTAGGCGCTGAAGACGAAGGTATACGACTTTGGTAGCCGAAGAAAGAAAAACCATTGCATAATTCGATGAGAGAAAGTATAAGAGAGCGTACAGCATGATGGCAAGTGTCTTATCAAGTGTCTTTAACAAACTTTTTAACGCCACAGTGAAATTATGCATGTTTGCATGGTCCAAATGAGAGTCCACTGAATGACCATAGTTTATTCCGATGTATCTTCCTCATAATCCAGTCGAAGGTGACAAAAGAAAAGATTGGAGAAAGAATACATCGTCCTACTCCAGACTCCACTGAAAACTACTCGGGTGTTATCCACGATGATACTGCATCCAAAGTGTGATTGTAAAACATTCTAATTAATGATACAATCTTGGGTGGCACTCCATATGATTGCAAGATTCGTCCTAATTCACGATGTATAAACATCAAATGCTCTCTTGAAGTCGGACGACGTCTGTACAAGGGAACATTTTCCCACCCACGCATACTCAAATGATGTTTGAGAAGCCAAAGGATCTTATCTATGCATCCTCTTCCATTTCTGACTTTCTGAACCCTGCTTGCTTCTGCCTCAGCTTTTTCAATTCTATTCAGGAGAAAAACATATTATTTGGTGATAGACAGTAGAGTGATTCAACACCAGTTGTCACAATTCTGAAGGTCGCCTTTCAGCTTTTAATATCTCTGCATGGAGAGAATCAATGCCCGATGCTCTGCCACACTTCATTGCTTTTACAGAACTTTTGACTTCTCCTTCATTTGGCGGGCCAGTTGCGATGTCGATGATGGTATCTGTTGGTCAGGGCGGTTAGTACTTCTTGGAGGTGTTGAAACCGCTGTGCAGTTTGCTCACGTTCAGATGGTATGATGTTACCATCTTTATCTTTCACAGGGGTGGAATGGTTGTTGTTACTTCCACAGAGGCGTTTTGTGATCTTATATACATCACTCATATCTTCCTGAGCTGCAGCCTGCTCAGCCTTAGAGCTAGATTTTCGATGTAGGTTTTCTTGTCACTACTGGCACTTTTCTTTACCACCTTATCCTTGTTCTTATAAGCTATACGGGCTTGCTCTTGGAGCCTGGGTGACTTGGTGTTCAATAATTTATCTTTCAGTTGTCTTCTTTCATCAATTTTCTGTCATCTTTTAGCTGTTTCATAATATGTATTCTTGATGGTATGCATTTGTGGGTTGCATCCTGTTGCTCACCCTCGGCTTCATCTGAGAGAGCACTAAAACGACTTTTCAGCTACAGTAATGACAGAGTTTGTGTCTGGGCATCTCAATTTGGTAATGTCAAGTTGTTTCCCATGTTGACCCTGAGGTATTAGGCCTACCTTCATTAGTTTCAGCTTGATGTCGGCAGTAATGAGGCAATGGTCACACGAAAAACTCGGACATCTTGAAGAGACCTCTGCCACTTGCCATTGATAATTGTGGTCAATCTGGTTGGTTGTTCTACCATCAGGTGACTTCTAGGTAAGTTTGTGAATGTTTTTGTGGGAAAGACGGTTCTTCTAATGACAAGTTTGTTGTTCATGCAGAAGTCAACGAGACGCTCACCACTATCAAGGCTGGCGCTGGCACCACAACCATGGGTTCTCATACCCCTCTCAAAGTCAAAATTGTCAGCTCACCAATAACCAAGAGCTATATGATGTTGAGAAACTGTTGATACGGAAAGTTAACCAAGAGCATATCATGTTGAGACACTTTTGAGAGAATAACTGATCATACTAGTTATCTTTCACCTCCACATCAGCCTCATTTGTTGGTGCATAGCATTGCAATCCTTTGAATAGAAGCGAGCTTTAATTATTCCTTCACTGATGGGTTCCCATTCCATTAGGGTGCTGGCCCCGGGGTGATGGCTTTCTCTCTTAAAAGAATTAGGACTGTACACCATGTTATGCCCCTGTGTCCCTGTGGCCATAATACAAGATAACAAAAAATACATGTTGAGCAGATTTTTGTTACGCATTATAAAAAACAGATTTTGTGGTTCAGCTCATTTTCCTCAATTTGCTAAATCAATTCTCACTTTTCCCCCTTTTCACTTTTCCCTCGTTTTCCCAACGGGGTGGCTACCATTCCTACCTCCACCCCACGTGAACTTTCCTCCGGTGTCTAAAACGCTAAAGACGTTCATAAAAAGCTTCCAAACAATTATTCTCATATCGTTTCCAGTCATTTTGGCGAAAAAATTGAAAGTAGCAACTTTATTAAGGCGTGCCGTCAAAGGCGGCAGGTAGGGGTGTTTGCCACCCAAGAAAATGGTAGATTCTTAGAAAAATATTCTGTACTGTATGGCTCTAAACCTCTATGTTTATACCAAACTAGTCATTTACCATCATTTGGAGCTGCACAATTTACCGCGTGAAAATCTTAGCTTTTTGAGTTCAAAATTGGATTTCTTCCATATTATACACTTTGTGTCTGTGAAAATTTATGACGTCAATGTTACGGTATAAAGGAGCTATAAAAGGTATGCTGACACCTATTTTGGTATCAATGGAATGAGGAAGACAATAGCTGTCAAATTTGGTATAACGTGTTACAAAAAGGCTTCTTAAGACTAGGGTTAATTCTCTCGTCACCCTTACACATTGCTGTTTGAAAACGTCTGTCGCTAGTTCTGTCTAACTCCGATAACTCTTCCATGAAAAGTCTTGGAAAGTTTAAGGAAAGTCTGTGGTTTTTATTTGGTAAACACGTATTTTTTCGTGCCAACAAGTTAACGTACAAAACAGAAACATAGCCTCTGTATAAAGAGAAGAATAACCTATATATAGACAGATTTGAACACACGACATGACTTGAAAGCCGCAGATTCCCTTAGTACATAATTAGTTTCACCAACATATTTCGCATTATCAGAAAAGGAAGTGCAGTAATGGGAAAATGACTGTTCTTGTCCCTCTCAGCTCCCTACACTCCGTTTTTTCAAGGCACAGGTTGGTTGCGAAATTGATCATCAATTTGGATTATTAAACGAATTACAACAATTTGACACAATTCTGATGGGTAAAATCTCGTCAGAGCTGACAGAATTCCCATAAACATCTGCGAAATTGACAAAACACTCACGGGGAAATCCATCGTATTTAAGCGGAAAAGACGACAGCTACTAATTGTCAGTAAAAGTATGACGTTTCCCCCACAGGAATCGCTGCATGGCTGCGATAACGGAAGATCTTAATTCTCCATCAGCACCCGACGGTTAATTAAAACTATGTCGAGAAGTTTGGGGATGTTAGACGAGGAATGAACCTTAAATTATTCATATTGATAGATTAACCTTTGTTATGAAACATTACACGTTTTATGCTGTTTAGTCAAATTGTACTCTTATGGCTCTGAAGTAAGTTTGCACGGGGGTTGGCCGGGGAGTTGTCTCCCCTTCCCGCGCTAAGCGCGAAAACAGACATGATTGTCTTAACAATCATGTTAAAGCTGATAGAATTGTCAAGTCAAGAGTGAAATTAGTATACTCTTTCTTACACTCTTTCTATTTTAGTCAACATTCAGAAAGAGAATCGATTAGGACAGCATACAAGTTCTAAGCATAGATTTTTCTTTCTACCTTTTTGTCTCATAAACGTTTCAAATATAAGTACAAACTTAGTGACATTTATATCCTAAAAACATACCATGCAATCTAGAAGAGTTTGTTTCCAAAAGACGCTAACGCCTATAGCTGCCCTGTGTTCAGTGGCGTATCGGGCCTGCTCGCTCTGAGGGGGCAAATTTCCCAGTCTTGGGAAATTTTTCCTCTCAGGGGGGTCAAAAGGCCAATTTTTCCCGTTCAGAGGGCTAATAACGGCAGATTTAGCATGACTTTTGCAAATTTTTTCCCGGCCAAAGTCGTCAGGGGGGCACTTACGCCACTGCCTGTTACGCAAATGCCTGTGTAAGAAAAAAATAAAAAATTACAGAAATTCCTACAAGTTTCATCTAATGATATTACGATAATAAATCACTTGAATAGTGTTGTCATTTAATTTAAACAATTTTTAAAATAACCAAAAAATATCATACAAAGAAGCTATTGGATTTAGCGCCTTTGAGGTAAAAAAGATATAAATATAATCTCACAACTGCCTGAATTAACAGATCATGATACGAGTTAGTAAAACTGCAAATCTAATTTGCAATGATTGTTGGTGCCTGTGTATTTTTGTTTGTGTGTAGGTAGTAGAACTAAGTATGTGGGGAAATATAACAGATGCACACACACTCTCCACCTTACCGTATGGTCGTTGCTTTAAATACCTATAAATCAATGAAATAAAATAATAAATCAATTTATTTTGCTATTTTTACATTTTTTTGACATTTGTTTAGGTTATTTACATATTGTACAATATGTTTGATTTATAAGTCCTTCAGCGGTTACATCCACACTCAGCGAGTAAAGGACGGGCAAACAAAGTCATAGTAAAATGCAAACGGCTGATGTTTGTCTCAAGTACTCCATTCCAACGAGAAATGCATAAACCTTACACTATTCACTTTCAGAGACACATTTTATCATATAAACTTGATAGAAACGATTTAAAATTCACAACAAAAACAGCAATACAGCTACAGTCTTGAAAATTAATGTCTTAATTTCTGCGTAACATTTCTTTTAAATGAGCCCCTTTTGGAAGTGTTCGTGGAGAACTCATATCTCAAATTTGCTGAAGGTTTCTGCAAACGGACTCTTTTAAAACACATTTGATGGCAGTAAACTGCACCGTTTCTCAAGTTGGAATAAAATATGTTTACCACTTTTTATGGAATGATTCTTGCAGTGTAAGTTATTTATGATATCTATAGGGTGTATATTCCCACATTACTTGAATGGTCAGTCTCTACCGAACATATCACCATGAACTTATTCCACAAGTAACCCTTTACGAACTGTGTCCTTAGCCTGAAGGAAAAGGGGGGTATTTGTACAGCAGATTTAAGGGCTTTTGATACAAGTTTTTCACATCAGTCATTTTTACATATAACACATTTTGGGTGATTTCATACATCGAAATGTTCAATAGTACTATTTTAAATGTCAATCCGGATGCAAGGATGCAAGGAACAAGGATGCTGACATTACTGCCAGCATTTACCAAACTTGAAAAGCATGTTGTCACCAGCTCACAGACCATTGCTATTGTATAATGTGCTAATCCCGGCTAATCCATCTTTCACTTGCCAGATCAATATCTTACTACAAGCCTAAAGTACAATGCCTGAATCCTGGTCTGAATGCTTTTGATTTGTGTCGCAAACATGCTATATACACTGTAAATTCTCTCAGGGATGTGAACACCTTGCTTTTCTGTTCCAGAAATTGCCACAAACTGCCACCTCCCCCTGGAACTCTTCCTGTTTTTACTGTTTTTACAAAATGTAAACATCCAAATTGTTTTCAAACTCGTGGAAGTGATTTCAGTAAGGGTCCTTTTCATTATGTCAAATTTTTTTCATGCCATTATGTCCCTTTAAGGAAGATTGTCCCTATAATTGATGGCTCGGCCTAAGGCATCGATAACATTGTCGTCATGCAGCCGAAAATTGTTTATACTGTATAAACCCTCCTTGCATGTGGCAGACGGTGGTTTCCAGAATGTCCAGGTACATGACAGCGCTCATGATTCCATCTGGTACCACCAGTGATGTATAATGAATACCGGCCCATACGCTCATACCATCACTGAGCCGCCACCACCTTGAGTCGATTCCTGAATACAGCTCATCTCGGAGGTTCTCACCACGTAGTCGACGACCCCTTTGTCTTCCATCTTGATGGCCAAGGATGTAGCGGCTCTCGCCAATAAACACAACATTTCGCCAGTGTCTGAAGTCTGAACTGTAATCTTCTGTGCTCCCTAGCCCAGCGAAGTCGGTCAACTCTGTGGTGAACGGTTGGGCGTGGACATTTGCCTTGCTCGGTAACCCATGTTGAAGCTATCTCTGTTCTACAGTTTGGAGGGAAAGCACGTCGGAGATTGTGGCCCGAAATCATGCTCCAGGACCATGACCAGTCTTATTATCTCATAAGGAAGCTATTCAATACTTTTCTACTTCAATCCACACCTCTGATGTTTTTATGATTCCAATCTCCAACTCTAAAATACAAATAAAATCATAAACTAAATTTTGTTTCTTGAGTGGGATTCGAACCCACGACCTTTAGATAGCAAGACGAGCGCCCACAGACACACGCCACGCAATCAGAGCCGGCAGGAAGTCGTTCTTTTGTAATACTTCAATATAAACATTAACGGAATAAAGCGCACACATAATAATGAATAGCGCCCCTATGAGACGAGTTGAAAATATATGCTCCTGGAGCATGGTTTCGGGCCAAAATCTTCAAGAATCGGAGGGAAACGTTGATTCCATAGTGTCTTCTCCACAAACGACGAAGACGGCTCGTTGGCATTTTCCGGGCTCTACGGCACAGATTAAGCAGTCGGCAAACATATCGTCTGGTAGTCAATCGTGGTCGTCCTGAAGATTTGCGTGGCCTCAAATGACCCACCTCTCGACGATGTCTGAGGATTGTATAGACCGTACTCGGCGATATTCCGAGGAAATCAGCGACTCCGGCTTGTTTGTACCCTTCCGCTCGGAGTCCATGCACTCTTCGGCTTATTGACAATGCCGTTGGACGAGGCATAGCCTAGGGATCCTCTGTGTCCGTTTTTGTTGTAAAGGTAACAACTCTTAAAAAAATGGGCTCCTTGCTCAATGGCTTGGACCAGGGAAAAGGAACAAACAACAGACGTCTGACATTTTATAGCTCCCAACAAAAGGCATTGTTGCGTAATTCAAAATTATGTATGGATTCACTTCTTCTGGGTAGTGGGGACTCATTATGTAACCATTCACCTACTCTAATATGATTACTGAGGCATTCAAATAGAAATACGTTTTAAGATTGGGTCTGAAAAACAATATTCCAACTTTATGAACAACAGTGTATTTATAGCTGCAGGATGTTCGTATCCAAGACGAATTTTCTGATGCGAAATCAGGTGTAGACATTTCCTGATCGTAATTAAAGAGAAATGTTCATCAAAAGTAGAGACTTGTTAGATAAAGACGATTCACACAGAAAGTACAGCTGTGCTTATTTAATGATTGGTTTCACCTTATTTTAGTTATCGTCCCATCTTTGTTGATTCCAGTTATGATTAAGTTAATTTCAGCTCCATTGATGATAGAATCTGTTCTTTAAGAATTTAAAGGTGAATTTAAATTTTAAAATGTCCTGCGAGTATAATTATAACTCGAACCAATAATCAGATTGCGAGCTTAATTCTTGTTATTGTCCAAATTTCGCTGGTTCTCGTTAATGTCAAGAGCTGAATCCCACCAAGAGATGACGCTATACCGTATTACCATACGCAATCAGACGGGGGTCGGCGTATTTCCCTAACTCTAAATTTATAATAAAAGGGATAGAGGTTTATGTTAATTCTGAGGAATTAACATGATAACATATGACGACAAAGAAAATATACAACCGTCTTAAAGTAAACATTTTTGTGAGATCTTGAATAGGATAATGGCTGATAGGGGATGCGGGGAGGGTATGTCATTATATTCGTTTTGTTTGTTGTTTTTTTTAAAGACACTGTTTCTATTACTAACTAATCCAACCAATATAAAATTACAAGTTGCTTAGCAACAATAGTGATAGTTAAAGGGGTACCACCCGATCCTCAGTCTCGACCCACCTTAGATTTTGGTATCATTGGAAAGTTTGTATTTTTCTCATTTCATCTGCAAAATATTTTGGCTGAACTGGATTCCGTAATGATGCTATGATTATTAATATGACGTGTTTATGGTTACCAGAAAATATTTGTTCAGGGATTGTAATGCAAATACTGCTCACGTTAAAATGGTATATCGGATTGTTTTCTGGCAGGCAAAATATTACAGTAGTTTCTACGACAGACCATAAATCTGGTCACAAATTACTTGCAGCACCCTTCCTGATCTACATCGGTCACAATATGCAGCTGGGAGCATCAGCAAGCACGCGTAATAAGAATGTTGTTATTATATAAATTTGAAAAACCAAATACAGCCAAAAAACCCAGAAATTCCCAATGCTAAATATAGGGGCTTTTGACCATCAGTTTTCAGAATTTCTCTCTTACACCAACAGGGGCGCCACAAACAAACAAATGTCACATCATTTATATGTTGTAATCGGGTGGGGCACATTTAATTCACGTATAATGTGGCATTGAGAGCCTAAAATTCCATTTAAATTTTATATTAAAATTCTATGAAAAGTTTGCTTGTATGTTTGTGTTTAAAATACGTTTCTAAATACTCTGCGCATAAAAAATGGAATGAGTAAAGGGTGTTTGTTTGGTAAAAGGCTGTTTAATAATAAAAGTAAAATTCTATAAAATAATAAAATACTAGGCGGAACAAAACGGGACAGGGAAGCGAAACATTACTACTAGAATTGCAGTTAAGTTTTAAGACATTTGAAATCTAAAAGTGTCGTATTAAATTAATTTCCACATAGTGATTATCTTGCTATAAATACACGTCTTGTATTCGTATTGGTAACGTTCATGGGAAGTATATCTTTTCGCATTATCGGGCTGACAGCCTAATCGATCTTCTATAATGTAGATTCTAGGAACGGCTGTTACAAGGACAACGCCAATAGACTTTTGGCAACATTTTCGATTCAGGTCTGAATGTTGTTTCCTGTCTTGCGACATCATCTCTGATCTTCACTTAATAGCTATTGCTCTTTTGTAGCCAAAAATAGAAATGTTGTCAATATCAATTTGTGGTAATTGATGGTCCCCAATAGACGAGCTACAGATCGTTTCTGTCTTAAACATATTGCTTGAGGGTGAGCTCCCACAGCCCTACCCGTGCCATCAATCTTTTACAAAACATTGAGAACTACTAAGAATATTGTTGATTTTGTCCTATATATTTAACACTCAAGAGTATAAGGAGCAGGGGCTTTATGGACCCAAGATTTTTTTCACTCACGCGTTTTACTGCAATAATTTCAATGACAGTATTTAATTTGTCTGAGCTTGGGTTACGCACTTGTTTTGCAAAAATAAAAAAAAGGAAAATTCAATCCGTAGCCTCGTTATTTAGGTTGGGTCCCTATCAGAGTCCCTATTATAGACCGACTTCTACTTTCACACTACCGGGAGTAAGTCTAATTGTTTGTTTGTGTTTTGTTCTTTCTCTTGTTCTTTCGTTCTCTCTCTCTTCC
The DNA here is from genome assembly GCA_023653785.1 of Ophioderma brevispina. Lineage (NCBI taxonomy): Eukaryota > Metazoa > Echinodermata > Ophiuroidea > Amphilepidida > Ophiodermatidae > Ophioderma > Ophioderma brevispina. The sequence goes on along the minus strand of JAMKCH010013331.1, from coordinate 56,648 downwards.
TTGTTCATTCTTTCTTTTTTCTACAACAAACAATAACATATCGGTTGCTAAAGATAGTCATCTTTCCATAATGTTGTCTCAATTACAAAATATGATTGTCAAGTGTAAACTGTTTTTAAAGTGTGATGCAGTGTTTCTCAAGATCATCACACCCATTTAGAAGTCAATTACATATATGAAGAAAGTTGTGATACCACAAGGAATGTTTTGGTATCAAATTCTCTGTCTGGCCCTTCATCCATCGAGGAGGTTTTGCTCTTCAGATGATATTACATTGTGTCATTTGTATGGTCTCCAATATTTGACAGAACTGTGTTACTTTTACGTAAATTGATACGATGGAAGGCGAGAAACCCAGATTGGAGTTCACCAACCTGTACTCTATCGAAAAATTTGACAAACTTGAATTCAATGATTTGCATTGTTTTGAAGGGAACACATGAAGAATATTTGCTTGCGTTTCATCACTATTAATGCGATTAAGTTATCAATTGTATTCTGTAATCCTTAAAAGCGCGGCTTTACTTTCATAATATTGTTTAAATAAAAATAAAATGATTAAGTCATTTAATTACACACATCCTGGTACAGATTAGCGTTTTCAGGTTGCTGCGCCTAGTTTACGTTAAGAGGTTTTTTGGTGGGCTCTCCTAATATTAAGTGGGCTTAAGCGTGATAGCTAAAACAATTAAGTAGGATTGCTAGAGGGGTTTGATGTTACAACATTATTAATGCAAAGCAGTAACAATAGAATGTTGTCAGTCATGACCTTTTGCGATTTGCTTTTGTCACAGCATCAATGTATGAGCGAACGTTTCGTGATCCATAGCCTCATCTCCTTGACTAACCTCAACATATTTAAGATTTTGATATGGGCCTGAGTCTTATTCTTGAGTCTTATCTTAATAGCAGATTCAATTGTCTGTGCAGGAAATTCGGAAATTCTTAATTTCCATACATAAAAATTATAATACTGTGTCTTGAAAGGCGCTGTGAGGCAATCATTTGTCCACAACACCAAAACGCGCCGTCAGACTCAACTGAAATGTTCGAAATTATATTGATCCATTAACAAAAATATCATGAAACGTGTCCTTGGCATTCACACTTGGGCGATAGGCAAGGCATCTATGGTGGGTTCATACTTCATCGACAGGCGTCCGCCGACGCTAGCCTTTCGAATATGCTTTACGCGCCAGATGTTAGCCTTGTTCAAGGCGCTCTACCAACTTTATCCATTGGTTCACACGTCTGATATAATGTCATCATTACGAAGGAGTGGAGCATTTCCTCCTCCCTAAAACTAAAAAAATGGCAAGAATTCACTCTATTTAACACCTAATTTGAGGTCTCCAATTTCACCTGGCCTATATCTGTCCCATGCGTCCACTGGTGAGTTCAATAAGTTCAACTCAGGCAGAGCGCCTTGTACAGTCTGTCAGACGTTTTCTGCATTTGCAAAAATTTTATAGGAGTTTTGTACAAGGAAGATAAAAACCACAAAGCAATTTTATCAAGGCTGTCGCTTTGAGAAGCACAATCACTGCCCTGACCACAACAGGTGTTTGTGGTTTATATCTATACTAGTAGGAACCTGGATCCAGCCAGTGTGGAAAACAGACCACCAGGCAGTGTACCAATATGTTTGTTTGTTTGTTTTTTTTTTTTATATATAATGTTTCTCTAGACAGGGTAGCCCTAAAAATACTAAAGCACTGATTTCATACCTGAAAACACAATGTTCAAAATAATTGAGAATAAATGTTAATTATGCAGTACAGTGTGAAAAATAACAAGTTTGTCGGTTCTTAGCAGACAGCCTTGATCAAGGCTAGCCAGATGTATGAACATGCGAGTTGCATGTTTGAAAGACTAGTAGCGTCGCGGACATCTGCGAATGAAGTATGAACTCACCATTAGAGACACTCTCAGTTATCCACCTTATGTCGACAATCTCTGGTATACAAGAGGCGGTTCGAAAAATGCGTTCCTTTGTTATAAGTAAACCGTGTCTGCAGAATATTGAGGTGCTGTCATGGCACTTCACGCATTCCCCTGTTACTTGAGAAGTTGAGGAAAACTTGTCAAGTAAAATGCATATAGTAACTTCCTAATGCATACTCTTGAAGCTGATATGTAAGGCTCTAAAACACGATCATGCTAGCCCGTACTTACAACAGTTGCACTGGCTTCCAATTGACATGCGCATAACCTTTAAGGTTCTGGTCATTATCTTCAAATGTCTCAGTCAGAGTGTACCAGATTACCTCTCTGATTGCATCAGCCTTTATCAGCCTGCCAGGGCGAGTCTGCGTTCTGCATCAGATACTACCCTTCTGACTGAGCACAGTACAGTCAAAACCCTGAATTCTGTAGAATGCAGGACCTTCTCCTATGTTGCTCCTCGCACTTGGAATAAGTTACCAGCTAGCATGAGGGAGTCTGATTCACTTCTTACTTTTAAGCATGCTCTTAAAACTTATCTATTCACAAATGCATATAGGTAGCATCATTTTCAGCGCTTCGATCAAGATGTAGCAGCGCTTTATAAGTATTAATTATGTATGTATGTATGTAATTCAGATTTTGTTCTATTTTTCAGAATGTTTAGTGTGATCACCTAGTGTTAAATGGTTCCATTTTATATGGCATAAAATTTATGATGTGAAAGTTATCAAAGCATTGTTTTAAGTGTAATTTGCATGCAAGCATTCAACCGGTTGAACCCTGAATGCAAATGAACATTTGATAGTATACAGCAATAATTCCAATAACAATTGTAAATTTTATACTGTCGGCGATATTTAAAGCATCGTATTAGGGTATTCGGTTTTTGAATTCCGCCGAAATAAGCATCAATATTGGAGCGAGGACTCGGCAGCACTTGTCAGTAGCCGCTACTGATCGGCTCTCATAAATTTATCCCTGAAGTGAAGGCAAATTGGCATTATAGTTTTCTAAACCAACTACATTTTTAGCATCTGTAGCGTCGTGGTAATACTTGAAGCTCTGCTTACCATCAACAACAGTTCATTTTTATGTATCGGGAAGGACACCCGATTTTCGATACTAGATTTGGCTCGGCCCTTGTCATTTATTGCATATCCGCCATTTGGCTTTTTGAACAATTTTCCTAGATTTTATGGATTTCGAAACCAAAGACAATTTTTTTCTATAGTTTTTGAAGTCTAAAAGTAATCCTTATCCAATTATCTTTTATATCAAACATGTCACTTAATTTCCTTCTGATAACTATTTTTGTAAGCACCTGAAAAACAATACGCTTCACGGCCGCCATCTTGGATTTCAGTCAATTTTTCATTAATTTGCTACTTTTGTTGCATTTTGAAACAATGGACGATTTTTTTCTTTAAACTTTTAAGCTCACAAGTAATGACAATCATTTTTCATTATAATATATACAAGTTAAATGCTTGTCTTCGACTTGTACACGAAACCCTGTGGTTAATACACAATGACACCTTGTACACACGCACAATGCCGGCGACAACTGCTCTTTCAGATGTCATTTCGGAATTTTTAAACTTAAAACCATATAATTAACCTAGAAATTAATACATCTTTCGCGGCTTTTGAATGAAAGATGAGAAAGCCTTTTTGTGATGATAAACACCCATATAAAATATCTGACAAATTATATAGTAAGAGTATCTTTCTCCCTCTCATATTAATGGACATCACTACTTAGTATACACATTTAATGATATGTAACAATTTGCAAAAAATGTAGAGAACAAAACATGTGATCACTGAGAAATGTCACATTCCAAATTTCACAATTCACTCTACCGTACCTGTATTTAAAAGAAAATTAGCAGATCAGATCTTGGTAGAGGCAATACACTATAGAAAGCTTTTTACATTTCACGATATATAACATTTCTATAAAGTGATGTCTATCCTGTACTCGCATAATTGTTTCTAATAATGAAGAGACTATAAATGCACGTCAGTTAATGCTTTGTGAATTGTCCATGCTGCTTCTTTTTTGTTTCAGGGTTTTGACATTTTCATGCAATTTAAAGTCCTTTTGTGGGTTTCATACCGTGTGTGCCCCAAAAAAGTTGTGCAAGGAGATAAACTTCAATTCCTCAAAACTCTGCAACCTATAATTATTAGTAATATTATTAATCTTTATAGGGATTATTAATTATACCCTTCAGTGGAAATGCCATAGTAATCTCCCCATGCAAACCAGAGATATAAATACTTATTAAAGATTACCTGTTTTCACCCATTCAATTGGGATTTACATAAATAGTGATAATCGGTTTCGTTTCGTGGCTCAGTCGTGTACATTGACTAAATGATAACCTCAGAACCCGGAGATGATATACTACTAAGTTAATATAGTGCTGTATCTGGACAAAAATCTTACAAAATATTTAACAACAATGGCGTTTAAGCTGACAAAACACACTCTAAAGGGTTTACATGTTAAAATGTGCATTGTCGGAGAAACTATAAATTTATCAGATTAAAGAAAGCAAAAGGTGCTTATGAAAGTTTATATTCAAGTCACTTGATAAAGTAGTGAAAACGCATAAAAATTGGATATTCCTAACATTTTGGTAAAACAATATTTTTCTCCATTCTTCATGTGTAGAAAGAAATTATGTTGGTACTCATTTTGGTATCAATGGAAAGATGGCAAATATGTTACTCTTACGGTTATGTTTTCTGCTTGCATAATTTTCTCTTTTGTATAAAGTGTACAAAAATCCCATGGCAATCCGCGACGCAAGCCATAGATACTACAAATTATTAAAGACTACCTGTTTTCACCCATTCCAATGGGATTTACACAGTAAACATTTGCCCATTCCACTGTCGGGTATACGATTTAATACACTGCTGTATTCGTGTTATACCATTAAAGTCTGACTCAGAGATTTCGAAATAATATTTTTTTGTGTAATAATAAGAAATAGTCAACTAGAACTAAAGATAGTAACCTAAAATGCACAATTCCGAAATTTGAGATGAATCGGGTTTTTCGTTTTGATGCAGTAAACATTTATGTGTAGTATTACTTCCCATAGGATACTGTGTATAACAAAAATTCCGGATCCGGAATTTTATAACAAAGTTGTGATTTCTATATGAAGGAATTCGATTTAAGCTTATCAATTTCACACAGTGATTAGTATATGGACAAGCATTATGTACATGCAAAAAACACGATTTTTTTGGAAATTGAGGGCGCCCTCCTCAGGAAATCTCTGAGTCGGCCTTTAAATACTAACAACAAAATTCACATTATAAAAAAAAAAAAAAAAAAAAAAAAAAGTTGTGCAAGGAGATAAACTTCAATTCCTCAAAACTCTGCAACCTATAATTATTAGTAATATTATTAATCTTTATAGGGATTATTAATTATACCCTTCAGTGGAAATGCCATAGTAATCTCCCCATGCAAACCAGAGATATAAATACTTATTAAAGATTACCTGTTTTCACCCATTCAATTGGGATTTACATAAATAGTGATAATCGGTTTCGTTTCGTGGCTCAGTCGTGTACATTGACTAAATGATAACCTCAGAACCCGGAGATGATATACTACTAAGTTAATATAGTGCTGTATCTGGACAAAAATCTTACAAAATATTTAACAACAATGGCGTTTAAGCTGACAAAACACACTCTAAAGGGTTTACATGTTAAAATGTGCATTGTCGGAGAAACTATAAATTTATCAGATTAAAGAAAGCAATAGATGCTTATGAAAGTTTATATTCAAGTCACTTGATAAAGTAGTGAAAACGCATAAAAATTGGATATTCCTAACATTTTGGTAAAACAATATTTTTCTCCATTCTTCATGTGTAGATAGAAATTATGCTATGTATGTTTGTACTCATTTTGGTATCAATGGAAAGATGGCAAATATGTTACCCTTACGGTTATGTTTTCTGCTTGCATAATTTTCTCTTTTGTATAAAGTGTACAAATCCCATGGCAATCCGCGACGCAAGCCATAGATACTACAAATTATTAAAGACTATCTGTTTTCACCCATTCCAATGGGATTTACACAGTAAACATTTGCCCATTCCACTGTCGGGTATACGATTTAATACACTGCTGTATTCGTGTTATACCATTAAATACTAACAACAAAATTCACATTATATTAGGTTTTTAGTTTATTAACGGCAAATAGGCATTAGAAACAACACAATAACTAAGCCTACCGTTGCATTCTAACCGATTATGATCAGTACAAATCAAATCTTTGCCTTATGTCTACTTTGTAATCTCTACCTAGACGAACAAACTTTTACCGGACACTCAACAATATTTATAAAGGAATCTAGGTGTGCTGCCGGGCACCGCTATTCCATTGCGATACATACGCCAAAGAATTCTCGAACCACCAACAAAGCGCTAATTACGCCGTCACACCATGCATAATGCATGTCGTGTGATCTATTCCAACCAGTAGACGATTTGCATGATCCGCATAATGCATCTCGTTAAGTGCCCATTTCCATCCTAGAACTTGTACCATCCTCAAGTCAGCTAAAAACATACGGTTAAGAGCGTAACATTAATGCTAGAAAACTTGCGTTATCTGTGACGTTGCAGTATTGTTGTGTAATCGTCCTACAGGTGACAAGCAGGGCACGGTTACGATCGGAAATACCACCTTTTGTTGTAAATTTCAACATCAGTGCCTTGGCTGTATTGTAGTTCCAGGCGCTGGCCGGCGACACGAACGAACAACAGAAATTTTTGTAAACATGAACTCTGGTGCAAGTTCCCGGATGGAAATGGCTACTTTACGGGATGCATTATGGGGATTGCACAAATCGTCTATTACTGCACGGGGTTCAATCAGGGGAAACCCGGAAAGAGAAATGTGCTGTTGCACGAGGTTCCGATAGTCCATGTGAAGTGAATGGAAAATACGGGAATATCGGAACTTGTAAAGCGGTATAATGGAACGATGTCATGGAAGGGAAATGTTTTGAAGGAGTGTGGTTTTACCTTGTGCATATTTGCACCACCAAGAGCACTAAGACGAGGTCAGAACTAAACCACTGACATTTTCGCTAATATGGACTTTGATCTATTGCAACACAAATTGATTAAAGTGTCTACAAAGTTATTATGAGCAAAATTTGAGAATTTGGCCCAGGACAAGCTTTCAGTGTTTTGCAGTGGCACGCTTTTCAATATGATCTGATGATATTGTAAAGAAGTTGTTTGTGACCCGTGAAGTTTCAATGAGTGGCACTCTTTTCGGTATTATATTTTATCTTGTCAGCAATTTTCTCTGTTTTTATGCAGTATTTTCGTAAAAAATCCTAGCAGTTTACAACTACCGTGCGCAGTAACATCGTTTGCGATCAAAATGAAATCAATCAGTATAGGTAATAGGAAATGAACATTATCGGAATCTTCTAAATGATATAAACACCTAATGGCAATGTAGCGGACATCAATTCGCACTCAACTCTGCTGTTCTTGGCATTCTATATAATTTATGGGTCCCGTTTGTACATCATACCCCCTAACCGAAATGTCTCCCGGCAGCCCTAATGTTATTAACGACAAATTGACTTAGATGTTCAATCGCGTAGTTCACGTACCAACAGCTATAGCTTCAAAGTAGATTACTATGCAGACTGCCCCACCCCTACCGAAGAAAAACAATATGGAATAAGATATTATTATTTTGTCGGAAAATTGAAGACCATCGTAATTACATGTTAACGCCTTTATGAAGAACCCGTTTCACTGGAATTTTTTTCGTTGCTGTAATTCAGATATTGGTTTGTCACTTTTTTACTTTTTATTGAAATTTTAGGTTAAAATCATTTTTATATCACGAAATATTTTTCTTATTCGTAGTTAAACATTATTTGACGAAATACATTGTTTACAATCACTTTCTATATCTACAAATCGCATTATTAACTTAACTTACCAACTTTAAATTTACCGCGATTGCAATGCATTGTGGGAAACAACACTGCCAGTTCCGGCAACACATTGCCGGCTACGGCAACATTGCCGTATCCGGCAGTCGGTCCGAACTGTTTATAGCAAATCATCTGAGACTCTTGAAACCTCTTACAACAACCCAGTTATAATTACATACAATTACATACAGATCTACTATTTAAAAATCAACGTCAAGATATCATTAATTGAAAATTAAAATACAAATCTGACTTCTCCTCTGATAATCTGCATGTTGAAGGGCATGTCTCTGAAGGGGGAGATATTGCTTTGAGCACTCATTGTAGGATATTTCTGAAGCGCTACTCTGATGATAACAGTTGCAATCTGGCGATGTCTCTTGTGGCTTGGATTGGGGTTGGTGCTTATACCATGCTCTAATAATTTGACTTAATGGTATACCTTGATCAGTATGACTCTAGGTTTCACTGTAGTTAAACAACCATAAGAACATGCTGTTCTAAAGTAAATTGATGTCTTTGAACACCAGTCGTCTTTTCTTAGATTGCTCTGCACTGGTTTGATCACTTTACCTCTCTTTGGCGTCTTGAAGGATATCATATTGATTAGTTCATTGTGTGGTATTGCATTCACTTTCTGCAAGAAATCTTTGCGTTAAAAAACATTAATCCAAGAAGCTGGAACACCTCAGGTTATACCTTTAATCCCTTGAACCTTTTAGTGAAATGGACCCAAGTGGTATTTTATGCTTTGTATTCAGTTGACAATATCAAAAGAGTTCACTATATTGAATGGATGTAAAAAGGAAGATTGAGCTTCGGGGACTACTTTCAAAAAATCAAATCATAATATCTAATGGGAAATAGAGATTATGAGTTTAAATTCGTAGGATGAGTCTACATTGTAATATTATCTGAATCTCTTAAGGGGCGTGTTCCGATCGTCTGTGGGACCCCCCCTGATTTTTACCCGGACCCCATAGTATCGATTTGAATCAGATGAAAGGCCCGTGTTTCTCATTGTCTTCCTGAAATTGAGCCCTCGAATTCATATTCATTCCAAGATATAATACAAAAAACCGCCCGTTTTAGTTGGTTAACCACTGTGTATTAGCACAGTATTGAATAGGGGCTTTGAACATGCATTATTGCGTCTACCATCAAAACCGCAAGTGTTGTTTCCCATTGTTATGAGGGGTGTAGTGCAAGTGCCAGGTCTTCTCCTATCAAATAGAGAACACAATACACATAAATCGGAACAACACCTTTAATCTAGATTTTAAGCCAAACATATCACGCGTGTTTTAATCAATAAGCTACAAAAAAGGATACTGATCAAAGATAATTATGGTTGGTTGTGACAAATAAGGACACAGGAGTGAAGTCATTAAAGTGATAATTCAGAAAAGTCCCATCTTCCTCAAGCCACTTAATAATAGCCTACTTGGGTTGTCCAGTGGTGGTTACATATCATTTCTGATATTTTCTAGTTTTGTTTGTTTGTTTGGATATGATAAATTCCGTTTTTCAATCTCCGATTCTACGTTTGAACTGCTTTGCGATTAGGCCAGTATTAAATCGAAGCGGCTTGGTTCGAGTCCCGCGAAGAGAGTCGGGTTTATTTGTCATCCACACGGCTAGGTTTTGCATTATTATTATTTAAACAACAAGAAATCGAAATTCCCCGCGATTCAGCGCTTAAATACCACCGGAGTTTACGGTCGGTGTACCAGTTCCCCGAGCATGCGCAGTTGTCTCAATAACCATGCTTCTATCTCGCCAGGTGAGAATTCGACAGGCTCAATACATCGTCATCTCGCGCGGATAAAGAAAAAATTGGAAGAAACAACAACTCGGAGTCTAACGTAAAGGAGGAATGGGTGTTTGGGTAAACAATCAGATAGACAATTGACTGAAAGTGAACGCAGTCTTCTTGGTAAAGGATGAATTAAGCTAGGGGCAACAAGCGTAGTTCATGTCAACAGGATCTCATCACGTTGCCACCGAGTCTGCTATCACCGGGCCCATTACACCCGCGGATGCAGAAGAACGTCGTGCTCGGTGAGTGCTAGTATCTCAGTGCTATACCACATCAAACAGAATTGAGTAAAAATGGTAAAGAGCGGTGAAAGCCTAAAGAAGGATAGGAACATCACCCATTACTTCCAGCGGACAAGGGACGCTGCACTGTGGGTTTGAATAGCAGGACTACGATTCTGAAAATCAAAACACTCTTGAGTGATGGTAAAGATTCAAACCCCACCCCCACCCACTACCCCCCCCCCACTAAAGAGAAAGATCCTCGGGGGTGGAGGTAATGGAAAGATCACCCCGAAAACTGAACCAACTCTTGAATGAGGGTGTTATTGATTGGAAGGTGAAAGATCTTCTCTATCCAACTTCAGAATGTAGTAAGCCTTCCATGTTTTTATGGCCTACCCAAGGTGCATAAGGATACCATCCCTTTACGGCCAATTTCGTAGCAGTATCGGCTCAGTGACCTACCATATAGCCAAATATATTGCTAAAGTCCTAGGACCCTTAGACGGGTCATTTCAGAACATAACTCAAGGGATTTTGCAGAAAAAGTGCATGGACTCAAGTTACAGCCGGATGATACCTTTACTTCCTTCGATGTTACTGTTTTAACTTTTTAAATATATCCCACCAGTGAGGCAGTTGAAGCGTCCGTGAAGTGTAATATGACATCAGTCTACAGGAGCGTACGACTTTATCCCCGGAACAAACAGCTGTGTAATCTTCTGACGTCGGTCTTAAACAACAACATATTTCTCTTCGGCGGTGAGTTTATCAGCAACGCCATGGATGTTCGATGTGGTCTCCAGTCTCGACCATACATTTCCAACTTATATATGGAGAGATGTGGCGCATTGCTTTGTCTACACCCCGGCAGTCCACCAACTCAAATGGTTTCGATTGTTGATGGACACATGGATTGTAATTAAAAACTGAAGAACTCGAACCTTTTTTACCAGCATTATCAAACAAGTGATCAGCATATTCAAATGTACTCAAGGAGGGTTGAACAACAACAAGCTTGCCTTTCTGGGACTGTTTGGTGACTAACAGGGCAGATCGAACCTTACGGTGTGGGTGTATGTAAAACTAACACACACGGCCCAGTACTTTGCAATTTTGGGTACAATCACCCATTGCTGACAGAGTTAGGTGTGTTAAAAACACTGTTCCATAGAGCCGGCGAGACCCATTAACAACTCTAGAATCGGACAAGATCGCCGAACGAGCTCACCTAGGGAAAGCACTTAACAATTGCGGGGATATCAGGATGGGCGATCATAAGTCCTGAGTGGAATTGACAACCCAAACAAACAAAAGCGGTCAATCTTAAATCATCAGAATCTAGCAACAGTGTGGACGTGTCTCCATTCCCATAACACCGGGGAACTTCAGAAAAGCTCAAACGCATATACCGCGAATCAAGGGATCATCACCCATTTCAAAACCTTACCACACATCGTAGTCAGTCGCGTGTTCATTACAAAGGAACAAACAACCAAAAAGACGGTTAGCGGGGGGTGTATGGGTTCAATGTGTAAAGATCATGTGTGAAGAGATAATTTATTGGTGACTTGTGAATGAAAATCGCCAACACTCTCCAGAACGGATGTCTCAACACCGTTATGGGCAAGCACTAGTGGCAATCGAATTCGGCAAGTATTCACATCTGGATACAAGCGGTCACAGTTTTGATACTGAAGACGTAAGGATCTTGGACAGCCATCCCTGAACCGCAGGGGGGGGGGGGGGGGGTCAGGGTCAAACTTTCATATGGCTGGGATAGAATCATCAAGGACATTCCTCGCCAGATGACACCTACTTCCGGTTTTAGTGACCGGAAGTAACTTGGTCCAGCTTTACTACCATTACCCAGCTGAAGATCGCGGGTTGCGGTCGCAACGTTGGTTGCTCTCTAAAGTACGTCTGGTTGACCTGATTTATTATACACCTTCTAGTTTTATAGTGTTGTGTGTGTTTGTTATATGATAAATTTCGTTTTTCAATCTCATGTATATGCTGAATAAGATTGGAGAACATTGCGAACTTTAAAAATATGTAGAGCTCAGACATTATCCTATACGAACTCTGAGAGGATCCGAGATGCTTTTGCTTTACTACGTTTTGAAATGCTTTGCGATATGCATTTTAATATCGAGCGGCCCTGGTCGAGCCCCGCAAGATCTGGTTTATTTGTCATACTCAAATTAGTTCCTATAATGTCGAAAATTACATAGTCACGCAGAAATTGCTCCTCGCACCAACCCATTTTGTCAAATATGCAGGTGTATTCAATGGGTCATTCCTGAGCACATAATCAGTTGCAGACCTTATCAAAATGAACAGGGGATCATTCCGGTGGCGTATCGCGGAGGTTTGTTTACCTCAAATCGAAGCAAAAATAATCAAAATGGTTGCCAGCCAGAATTAATTTCATTACGACTAAAACCGCTTTAATCAGTCAAATAACTAGACTAATCAGGTTAGAAACCACCTTCCCGAAACTAATTTTATAACGCATTTCTTGGAAAGTGGTCATGCCATTTGCAAAGCGCCGCCGGCATTCTGTTACAGGATGACACCGATATAGTCACAAGGGTTATAACTTTTCTTCCATAATAGCATTGCGAAGCGACATTAATCCAGGTATGAATGCATTTCTCGGATTTCATTTTAAAGTCTAAAACTGCCGAAATAGATAAAATAATATATTGAAGCCTCTATTCTAGTAACTGATACTATCTTTAATATACTTTAAAGGCAGTATCGGTTTCTAATAATGTAGCGCTAAAGACGTTAAAGGAACACTTAGACATATTTCAAAAAAATAACGGAGCGGACCCTTTCTTGTTTTAGGGGCAAATTAGCCCTGGACCTAACAAGAAAAGTAACGCTACCTCCTTTTTTTTTGCGGTTATCGTCAGATTTTCTGATAGGGATACACATATAAGCAACGATCATGCGAGAGAATAAAAAAATGTGGAAATACATTTTTAGCTTATAAATCAAAGATTAGGTGTGTACAATTCTATATAACTACTTTAATATAGCAACAAAAACACCAAAAAACGCCGAAGTTGATTCCCTCGGCATCCACCCTTTTTGATCGGTCTGTGACCCTTTTCTAATATGAATGAGTACGAGTCTGTGATAGTTGATTAAAGTTACGGCAAACAGAAAAAATGGAGACCAATTCCGGATTTCTTGAACCTCTAAGTACTCCTTTATGTTTAATAGTATGATATTTTGATGTGTAAATTTTTCTGTATTCTTTAAGGGGAGAGTACACCCTGAGTCGCCTTGAAGTGCCATTTTAAGACTATTTCTTAAACTTCTTACATTTTGCTCTTCAAAATACTTTTTATCCCATTCAAATCGGACATTCGGTTCGAAAGTTATCATCAATTCTAGTTCGCCGACTGATTCAAAAAGCTTGCCTCAAAACAATAAAAAACAACTAAGAATCAAAATTCAAATATCAAAAAATAAAAAATTTTTTTCACCCAGCATTTTTATCATTTTGCCTTTAAAGTCCGTACGTCTTAATGGAGCATAGCTAAAGTCTGCAAGTGGTATCATATTTTTGAAAAATTCATGTTCTTTCTAAATCTGCTCTCAAAATTGCATTTATATATAAAATAATTTGCATAATATGCAAATTAAGTGTTTCTAGACCATAAAAGCGATATCCTGAATGCGCTGTTTTACAACTTTCCCGGGGTTTTTCTCAGCAACGGAAAGTGCTAGAAAGCTCAAACTTTCAGTGTTTATACATCATAACATTCTTTAGTGCGCTACAGAGCCCTTTTTTGACATTTGTATCTTATTATTGAAAACATAATATTTAAAATTCAAACTCTCAAAAATATGCTAAAAATACACAAAATTGATATTTGATGCATAAAAATTGTGTGATTTACATTATTAAAATCTCAAAAAAGGGCTCTGTAGCGCACTGCAGTATCTATAGTAGAACACCATATCCAAATGTCACACCACCCTACTACATTTGGTTACGGAGAAAAACCCTGGGATTTACAGGTTACCCCAAAATCCAAGATGGACGCCCGTTATTATGCGAATGAGGTGACCTTTGACCTTGACCTTTTATTTTTCGAATATTCTTATCAGGCTTAAGTCGACTTAACATGGGATCCAAAATAGGAGCAAAATGTAGATTTTTAGTTTGGTGTATGTACCCTGAGTTCTAAACCACCATTTGGGAGCAAATTGAGAAAGAAATTCAAATTTTGTATTTTCTTATCATTTGGCTTTTTTTAAAGATTAAAAGGTTGTTTTAAGGGTTCAAAATAAAAGACCAGTAGTGCTAAATGGTTATCATATTAAATTTATTTAATCAACTGCAAACGATAATTTACCTTCAACTTTCACATTCATCTGTTCATCGCATTCTTAAAAGTCCTTATCAAAATTAAATAACCGCCAGAGGGTGTTGTACTAGCTGTTCTGATGATGTAACGAAACAAAATACCACGGCCGTGGATTGGGAGGAAACGTGTAAAAGGCAAGAGAGGTAGTATAGTCATGTGGTAAGTATTTAATTAATTGAATTTAAAGAGACTGACATCCACTGTTAGAATGTAAAGTTTTTTACAGCTTTTTTTATAATGTTATGAAAGCAATAGCCTGACTGTTGTTTTCCTTCTCTAAAATAGTAAAAAAAATGTTAGCGGTTCCTTATTTAGACGGGGGGCGGATCCCAGGATTCGCAATAGAGGGGGCCGCCCAAATTTTTCAGGCGCCCCCAAAAGCTCGATCTACACGGCGCCGACGCCCTGTAAAACCGTCATCTTAGAGATCAACAGGGCCCATGTGCGTGTAAAAAGTCATTTTTATAGATCTACAAGAGCGCTCGGCTCTCTAGTGAAATGCGAGCCTCGGCGCCCGTCTCTGCAAAAAATGAGGGGGCCGGCCGGGGGCGCCCCCCTCCCCCCACCAATCTCCCCTTGTTTAGATATGGTTCGCTACAGAATTATAATTATTAATTACATGGACCAATTTTAAACGGAGGGCGACATGTGTTTCTAATTTTCGATCGTAAGAACTCGAATGATGTTAATGACGTTATGACTCACTCTAGTAATTTGGTAATTTGGTTTGTGCCCAAACATTTTACTGCTTCTTTTCCAGCTACTAATATTGTGGAACGCTGGTTTGGAGAAACGTTTTTCAAATCCACTTAATCAAATTTGAAAATAACCCCTAACCTACTTGACGAAACGCTGTTCGTTAAGAAAGTGGGGAGCTACTTTCAATTACAACAAAACCAACCACAGTCAGACATATGTATCACTTTGGTACTGTGCCATCCCCACTCCTTTAATATGTAAGTTCGGAAAAGCAATACACATCACCCTCACGGCGTTTGTAAAGCGGGGTAAACCCGAAAGTCATAAAATTGCATATAAGGGTTCACAAGATGATTTGTATAAATATTATCACGAAAAAATTGTTATGGAACCGCCCCTCTTATGCACAAACGGAATTGCCCATTAAAGAAAATGATCGGGGGGGGGAGTTTATTGCTGATTCTGATTTTCGTACACATTTCGTGACATTTTATGTCATCGAGGTGTAACCTCGTGACATAACTACATAGCAAATTATCCTTGGACATGGTGCCCAATATTTTATATACATCCCTAACGGTTTACTGCAGGAACCTATGGTAAATTACCAATTCCCTCTAAAAATATTATTGGTGTTCTTAATATGGTAAATCTAGTTCATTCTTCACCAATAAATGTATTTTTCGCTCAATTAAAATAACTGTTTTTGCCCCGAGTTTTTCTTTAAGAACTTTTTTTTCAGCTGTTTTTTTTTTTTTTGTCTTTATTTTTGATGTCCTTAGCAGCTTCTAAAATGTGGTGGTTTTCATTTAAAAATCCTTTGGCAAAGTGGTTATATAAGCATGGTCACTAGGACCAGCAATCCCCCCTATGCACTAACGGAGCTGCAAAACCCTTTATGCAGTTAAGAGACATGAGGATATTGCCGAAAGAAGCGCCCCCAATTTTTTCGAACGCCCGGTTTTTTGCAAATTTGGAATGCTTACCAATGTACATTAGATCACACACACCTGAAGCGAAGTACCGAATACGCCGTCTTTATGTAATAAGATTGATGATTTAGTACTTTCTGTAGTGCACGACGAAGCAAGCATGGTTTTCTATGGGGACAAATTACAATAGCAGCAAATTCAAAACAGGTTTGCGGTTTTCTTTTGTACTTGTTTGTTCAATAAACCTTCGAAACGTTCTCGGTAGGTGGTCTACGACCGATCCAGTGAAAATTGAGAGAAATTTGTATCCTAAAAAAATCTCCTCCTGTCACTTTAAGTGTAAAATGCACAACAAAAATTCAAATAACAGGTGTACCTAAAATGTGAACATTCTAAAGCTTTCTAAAGCGCTCTAAAAAAAATGTCGCCATGTGAAATGATTAAGATGTGCATCATTTCTTTGGGACAAAATTGTGACATTTATAATTCACTACAGAGCAAAATACTAAATTCAGCCTATTTTTAAGCACATCAAAATCACCTTTTGTTTTCACTTTCAGAGCATTTCTGTAGCCGAATATAATATAAGAAATCTATCAATGCAATGACACAATAGATGGATCTTCTTTTTTTTTTCTGGCGTATGAGGCAGCAGCTAAACATGTTGGAACCGGAGGAGCCAGCTCACTGTTGATTGGTGGGGTTTGAGAAGTCTATATCCACCGGTGGACGAAAGGGCACTCATTGAGAATGTGATCCGCAGTCTGTCAAGGAGAACCACATTGGCAGGCTGGAGATGGTCGCAGCACCCATTGGTGCATATTGCTGTTGAAACGACCGACTCCTGTGCGAATCCGGTTCAAGGTAACCCATTCCTTCCGTGGAAAATTACTACCAGGTGGGAGTTCTGTTATAGGTGTAATAGTGAGTTGGTCTGGTCTTGGAGTATCTAGCCAGGCAGTGTTCCATGTCTGTAAGATGATGAATGGGGAGCTGGAGAGTTTAGTAGCAGTCTCTGTCTGCCGAGCTGGTGTGATTTTTTGAGAGTGTTATGCAGAAGGTGCTTATTGTCCAACAGAGCTTATTCACCAGTTAATGAGTGTGGTGTTCTTCTCTCCGAAGCACTGCAGGTGCAATGCCTGAAAGCACTGGTAGAAACTCAGATGGAGTATGACGAAGGCAGCCAGTAATGGTTCTCATGGTCTCGTTGAGCACTGTGGCCAGATTCTTTGTGTGAGAGCCATTGCACGATGCTGGGGCGGCATATTCAGTAGCGCTGAAGACCTGAGCCACGGGTGGTGGTGCGTAGAGTCGTTGGGCTGGCACCCCATGATGATCCAGCAAGGCAGCACAAGAGGTTATTCCTCTAGGACACCTTTGCGCATACTGATTCAAGGTGCTGCCGATAAGTAAGCTGCCGATTAAGCTTCACTCCCAGATAGGTTGGTGTATGATTGTATGGCAGAGGCGCTCCATTGAGGTTGATTTGAAGCTGGCGATGAGCCTCTTTAGTGTTGAGATGGAAGGCGGTAGCGGTGGGCTTGGTTTCACTCAGTTTAAGTCTCCAGGGGTTCGTTCCCGAAACTCAGTCGTAAATCTACGTACATACTATGTCATGCCTGAGTGGACCAATTTGTCCATAGCACTATGTATTGGTATGAAAAGGTCTGTTATGTAGGACATACGCATGAGTTAGTATACACGTAGGGTTACGCACGAGTTTGGGGAACGGGCCCCAGGTCTTGAGATATGCTGCAATTAGGGACATATCTGCAGTAAGTGTACTTTCAACTTCTATCCAGCTTCTGTCCGAGTGGAGAAGGGCAAGATCGTCGGCGTAGCCATATTGTCTAGATGTTGTTTAAGGTAAATCGCTGTTATACAAGTTGGACACCATGGAAGCCAGTACAGATCCTTGTGGTACTCCGTTCCTCAGACGTCGCAGACGACTGCTCTGCCCATCATTGGTCTTAGATGGATGACCGAGAATCTCTCGTTGCGCCTTTAAGTAAGCATACGCTTCGGGCGTACGCCTCGAGCACGACGCCCTATTATTTTGCGCCTGATATAAGGGACAGTTTGATATTCCGACTTGTCATTGCTCCGAATGGCTTTCTCTTCGAACGGTCGTTGCTCCAACACACTGTTCTATAATATAAAAGCTCATAATTCCTAAATAATTTTGTTCCGAAAGGTCGTTAGTCTGTAGTTCATTTATCCGAAAGGTCATTTTTCCGAAAATAAAGATCATTGCTCGGAAAGGTTTTATCTCCGCATCCATCATTTCTCTGAAGGGTCATTGCTCCGAAAGATTTTTATTACGAATCGTCTTTATTCTGAAAATGAAATAAGGATTATTAATTATCTCCGAATTTTTTTGAATATCGAACTCTCGGAATAAATATATTTGGGAATAAAAACCATCATATTTGATCCGAAATGTTTTTACTCCGAAAGTTCATTACTCCGAAAGGTCAATTCCCCGAATTTTTTAATTTCAACCTTTTGGAGTAAAACCCGTAGTTTTGGGTTAGGGTTTCGGGTTAAGGTCTATGGTTGAGTAAAATCTTTCTTTAATAAGGGTTTTATTCCGAAAAGGTTTATCCCGAAAAAAACCTTTCGGAGTAATGACGCTTCGAAGTAAAGACTTTTCGAAGCAATTACCCCTTTTCCAATTTCGGGATTATTACTTTTCGGACCAATTGCCGTTCGGATCAATTACCTTTCGGAGAAAATACCATTCGTAGCAAATATCTTTCGGAATAAAGATCTGTCAGAGCAATAACCTTTCGTAACAAAAACGGTTCGGACATTTGACACTGCACCCGGTGTAGCATGTTCATAAAAGTCGGTACCCAACACGGCAGTTTTATGACTGGGACCACGCTTAGTCCAAAATAATCACAACGCGCGCTGGTTTTAACAACTCTCGAATGCAAAATACTCTTTCTGTTTCCTAATATAGTTACACTTGGCACTTTGTGAACTTGTGAGAAATTCATCTTGAAAAAAGAAAGGGATATGCACTCGGACTCGGAAGTCGTTTTATTAGTTATCGTAACATGATAAACGTTTGTTTTACCACGCCCATTAAACGCATGTGAAGAAACGTTCAATGAATATAAGACTGAACACTTACTACTCTCTGAGATAAAATATTTAAAGCAATGAGGATGAATGCCCGCCAAATTCTCCTGCCATCTTTTCCCGCCATTTAGCCATTGAAAATTATATCTTTACGTTAAAGTGTTACCTAGAATCGTCACTTCTCTACCAAGTTTCCCTTTAGAAACAGCCTGAAGAAGAATTGACTGTGGAATCAGATTCAATTTCACGTGAAGTGCACTTCAACGCCGCAAAGTTGTGCTGTGTGATGAACAGATAAACTTGAAATGTTTCTCTAATGGAATTTGAATTCTAGAACAAGTGCCGGCGGACTTATGATTTTACGATGTTTTCGTTTTTTCTTGAAAACTTCATAGAGAAAATGCCTTTCTAGCCCACGTATTCGCCTTTTCCTTTGTCATTCTTTTATCTGTTAGGAGTTCCGCGCGACATTGTGTGTATACATTTGAGGTTTAAAAAGGACAAACTGCTTCAAAACAATTGAAAAATTTTACTCTTTTTTTATTATTTTCTTTTTTGTATTGTAAATTATTTTCTGAATCTGCTTGCATACAGGATGTAGACATTTCTAATGGCTTTCGAAACGATTGTTGGTTATAACATCGTTAGAAAATGTTGTGAGTGATTCTCCACTACAAAAAGAATAACCGACGGACGCCGAATTAAAGTAACTTGAAATCGCTTAATTTTTCACACTGCATAAAATGTAGCTTTTTGTGAAATCGCAAATGAAATAAGAACATCGTTTATGGAACAACTTATTTGCATGTAAAGATATGTATGCATTTTGGAACAATATTAATAGAAATTATCTCAATGCCAATTTGTGGATAATTATGAGTCGTCATGTAGCAGACAATTTCTGCATAACGGAAGAGCGAACGATATGCGAACGTACCACAGGACTTTACAATGTAGTAATCTACTGATGGCAGAACCGTCTCTACTCGCTACCAGTGTCCCATAAGTCATGCTGCGTAACAGCTCAATTAAATCCCAAAGCTCATTCAGAAATACGATAACAAGAAGGACTAGGAATTCAGAAGTCATGTATATTATAGTGTTTCTTCTTGCTCATACAAATACCATGTAGAAAATGTTGGAATTTTTTATGTCGATGATGGTTATGATTGGTATATAAAAAAATTGCAATCAGATGTTTTGGTGATATGCGTACATGTGAGTCGACAATCGGATAATGATCGGGTCACTCACCTTTAAACATGTTATAGCCAGAGTACGATGTGATTTTGAGATAAAATAGAATAGAAAAAAACAGAAGTGAAGTAGTAAAGCTCGATTAAATAAAAATAGCTAAAAAAAGAAATCAGCGCTATCTCTTCAGTGACAAATGAACGATTTTCATCAATATATACACAGAGATAACCTGTCAACAGCATGTTTGGTATCGCCATCAATCTTGGGATCAAATGTTAAATAGAGCTGTACATCATCTGCATACATGTGGTAAGTAATATTGTGCTCCCGGATGATTGATGCGATACAGTATGTATACATTATGAACAAGAGAGGCCCGATTACAGAACCGTGAGGAAGACCAAAAGGGTGAAGATGTTTATTTGAAATAGCGTCCCCGATGTACACACGAAAAGATCAGTTCTGCAGGTAGGACCGAATCCACTGTAAGACAGTACCTTGAATTTTGAAAGTAACACGTAGCCTATCCAAATGAATGGTATGATCAACAGTATCAAAAGCTCTACAAAGGTCTAGCAGCACAATGGCAACTGCCTTACTGTTGTGAATTGCATTGAGGATATCGGTCTTGACACGCAGTGTGCTGTTTCAGTGTTATGTTGTTTTTATAAGCTGACAGAAAATTCTAATTTATTAAAGTCATTTGAGACAAGATGATCCTTTATCTGGGCACCGACTATCTTTTCCATGAACTTGGACACACAACTAATATTTGATACATGGCGATAATTTTTTAGTACCTCTTTATCTAGGGTAGGTTTTGGAATGGGTGTCACGGTAGCTTTCCTGAGCTTAGCAGGTAAAACACCACTGCAGTTGGACTTGCTAATGATCAGTGTTAATGGCTCAGCTAGAGTTGCAACATTCTCCTTAAGCAACGGCAGTCTTATCAAGTATTGTCCCGCTTGGATCATTCATGTCAGTTGGGCCAGGACAATTATCAAGGTCCCGTCTGAATCTGTTAACTTTATCGCTAAATACCCTGGCAAATAAGCAACTTAGCCCAGTAGAAGAATTATAGTTGGGAAGCTGTTTTAGTTCTGGGGTTCAGAAGATTATTCAGAGCAGCAAACATAGTTTGTTTGCATCTTGACTTGCATCTTCTCTATCTATATATATATCGGACCGGCGACCTAAGGGAACATGAAATGGGAACCGACATTCTGTACATTTACTGGATCAAATTAGATGCACGCTGATTGAGAACAATTACAAACTAACGAGAGTAAAGAATCATTGGCTGAAGCGGATTCGAAAAAAACCGTCGACCTCTGGATTGCGAGACCATTGCCTCTACCAACTGAGACTATTCAGCCCTTGTTTGGCGGTTGATCCCCTAATTGCGAGCCCATCATCTTTACTCTCTAATCAGCTAACTTATTTTTATGTACTAGTCCGGATCAATATGAATGCACTCCCCTGAAATTTAAGTAAACTAAGGAACGGAAATGGAACCGACATTCTGTACATTTACTGTATCATATTTGATGCACGCTAATTGAAGAACAATTATAAACTAAACGAGAGTAAAGAATCATTGGCTTTCCTTCCTTAGTTTACTAATTTCATGGGAGTGCATCAATATTGATCCGGCAGTACATAAAAATACTGTTAGCGATTTAGAGTAAAGATGAGGCTAGCAAAGGGATCAACCGCCAACACAAGGCTGAATCGCTCAGTTGGTAGAGCACTGGTCTCGCAATCCGAGTCGCCGTTTTCGCATCCCGCATCAGCCAATGATTCTTTAACTCTCGTTTAGTTTGTCAATTGTTCTTCAATCAGCGTGCCTCAAATATGATCCAGCATGTACAAACGTCGTTTCCCATATCCTTTCCTTAGTTTACTTAATTTCATGGGAGTGCATCAATCTGATCCGGCAGTACATAAAATACTGTTACTGATTTAGAGTAAAGAGGATGGCTACAATTGGGGGATCCCCGCCAACACAATGGGCTGATAGCTTCAGGTTGGTAGAGGCATGGTCTCGCAATCCAATGTCGCCGGTCGAATTCCGCTTCAGCCAATGATTCTTTACTCTCGTTGAGTTTATATATAGATATATATTATATCTATATAATATTTATATGATATATATATCCATATATGAGGACCCATCACGTGCCGTGGTGGCGCAATTGATGAGCGCATCCGAGATCTAAACGGAACGTTGTGTGGTTTCGATGCCCATCCACAGCAAGTTTTCATTTTGTCGATTATATGCTATTAGTCCGCGCTGTCATCAATCTCTCACACATATTTGTATATTTCTATATGACAGTACTTCACAAAGTTTAAGTATCTCTCTCTCATATATATAATATATATATAGATAATTTATTAAACTATATATATAATAAAAATATATATATATATTATACCATAAATCTTGGTTCGTGATAAAACTCGGCGTGTGCGTGTGTGTTCAAAAATTTGCCGCGGTTGTTACAAACTTGACTCGGTTGTTGCAACCTCGACGCGGTTTGTCACCTCCTCCGCGGTTGTGTCCAAACTGGATGCGTTGTGTCAAACAGCTCCTACCGGTGTTTTTACAACACTCGACGCATTGTTACGACTCGATGCTCTAAGCGTGCCTATTATGAGCTTTATTCCTAAGTATCACAACAACAGCTTATGCCTGAAATCGGTTTTTATAGCATTGTTTATACGATTTGAAACTACGACTATAGAGAGTTTTACTGGTTCAAATCTGTGAAACCTTATTTTGGTTAATTTTAATATGCTAATATAAGATAAGTAAGAATCAACAATAACGTCGAGTAATTACGGTTCAACTTATTTTTATCCCCAAAATAGCCCTGTGGCTAGTTGAATTGTCCACAGATTGGACGTGGCCAAGTCAATACATCCGTCGATCGAGTGGCCCTTCCGACTCCATGTAAATGGGTCACCGCCTTTTGTGATTGGTTCATATTGGGCGTTCCGACTCAATAATGGTGGTCCACCAACCTGCTTTGTGATTGGTTCATATTGGGCGTTCCGACTCCAATGTAAATGGTGTCAGCCGCTTTTGTGATTGGTTATCCTGGCTGCCCGCAAAGAAACGTGAATGGTGAAATGGATACATTGAATAGGTTCTTATCTAACGTTGAATAAAATTTGTTAGACAGTTAATTTGTCAAAGGAATCGAAAAATTAGCGGGATTTTATAACACATCCGTATGGTAATAATACTAATAATAATAATAATAAAAAATAATGAAATGATTTATATTTCTCTCTATAAGATATGTTTACAACACACAGCGCCCTACAGAAAATACTTGAAAAGCAATTTAATATACATACTAATAAAAATACACGCATAATATAGAGTACTAAACCAGAAACAATTAACACAGTTGAATAAGAAATAAGTATGTTTTCAGAAGGCGCTTAAGGACACTTGGTACCATCACAACTGCAGCAAAAAGAGAAGGTTTTTTTCAAGGGTTTGACAAATTAACTAGTCTACAATTAACGAAACCCGATAAACCGTGCTTCGATTGACTAAATGTGATCGATTTGCAATGAGAAAATCCAGGAAAAGCCAATCAGTACTCAACAAATATCTGCTCACGAAATTTATTGACATGACACGGATAATATCAATGCCAAACTACAAAGTGTCACGATATTTTGAGACGCGTCTAAATACAAAACCATTTAACAGTTGTTTCTAATTTTTAGCATCTCACTGAAATACACGGGGGTTAAATTATGTCATGTTTAACCTGCAACTGAGGGGATTAAGTAACTAAATCGCCAATTCTTGAAATATATCTCTGGATTATGGACCATTAACCATATATTTACTTGATTATGATACGTATCCAAATTAATTTATTACAATGACTTTCAAATAAAAAGAGCATCTATTTGATCAATTGACAGGTTACAACACTGATCCTGTTTTAAATTTTGAAATAAAATCAAAGTATTTTTGGGGAGAAAGTGTTTAGCACCTGTAATCCGAGCATGTTGGAATATCAATAGTGAATCGATTGCTTCTACAATTGAAAAATTGGGCATTTTGGCTATAATCACGTTATTCATCATTCATGGCTTAAGTGACAAGAAAAAATTATCTTACATGATATTCCATAGTTCTTACTCAAAAATGACATGATTGCGAATAATACCGCAATTATAATTTATTCATATCAGCTGAAGTACATTTAAATTAAAAAATAATAAAATTTTTTAGGTTTTTGCTCAAAATTTGGATGGAAATGTATTTTATTAATCGCAACCAGCACTGTAGGTATTGTGCTAACCCTATAGCGCGTGCAGTGCAGTCATAATCGCGTCTCCATGTTCAATTATCCTACGCGTTTATTTCCCCTGGTTGTTTGATTGTGCGATGGATGAGTGGTATGACGGGATAAGGAATTATCACGTGGTGTGAACGAATGAAGGAATTTGCGCTATTAATTTTGACATGTTCGTCATGTTCATCAGAGGCCAATTGGCATTCTGCAAATTTGGTCTAATTACGTGTCCCAATGAATTCCAAGCATAACGCAAGTCTGACTTCCTATGACATCAAAGTCCTGAATGCTTTGACCGGTAACTCTACTACCAATTTCGTACTCGCGATTGTTAATTATCTGTGGATATTTATGGGATTATGTTTGGTATTTTTAGAAGACATTTGGGGCGAAAACACCGCGGGGACGTTTCCTAATACTACAGACAATTACGATTGCCATTTTTTCTGAAAATACCCCCCCCCCACCCCCCCCCCCCCCCCCCGTAAACCCCCTTAAACAAAACCGCTTCGAACAGTCAACCCATGGGGTCTAGTTTTTGCCTGGGTGCTACTTGCAATTTTGATAAATGGCATATCGCCCCCTTGTTTTGTCGATTGTCTGCATCAAAGTATTTCACCAACCAAATTGTGTTAATGGCCCCTCATTATATAGGTAAGTCATTGATTAAATTTTGCTTGCCCTTCACCTATTTAGTGTAGCCTCATTCCCCGATCACCATCAGTATGTTGTAATGGCATTGTTAAGGGGGAACCGTAATAAGCGGACGGTACCCGACGTCTAAGTCGTTATTTTAAAAAAACAACGTCTCTTTTTAACATTGTTTACCACTCCGTGTTGTGAAGGCAATTCAAATACCACTTGCCGAGAGATTTTTGTACTCTAAATCACGTCACGTCCTCATCTACGATATTCAACCCCATCAAAAAAAAACCCGGTTAGATAATTTGATCGTGTATACTGTCTCCATAAACACAATTATAGATTACTATTGCGGTCATTTCTTTCTTTCTTTTATAAAGCAATCCATTCAATTTTATATAGAATATATAGTACAGTTGGACAAAAGACGAACATGATCACATCTATTACTAACTGAAATGAAATAGTATACGATGATGTACAGAAGAAGTAAAAACCAGTACATAGTGAGCAGGCCCGTACGCGGTGGGGTCCCACACTTTTTGCTGATATTTTTGGCATACAAAGGTCCAAATCGTGAAGAAAGTTTGCCAAGAAGTCCACATTTTGGTGACAAACGTTCAAAAGTTAAAAAAAAGAGACCATTTTCCACCGGGGGTTAGGTTCACGTTACCAAAATATTTTCCCTTTTTTTCGAGGGTTTTTCACCCCCCCCCCCCATATAAATCCTGCGTACCGCCCTGATAATGAGTAAAGAAATCATAAACTTTAAAATGACATGTTCTGTCGTAATGACCATCGTATATGGTATCTTTTGATATAAGGATTTTTTGAATAGATTCCTCTTTTGATACTACTTTTAAATTGGGCGGGAGAAGCAAAGATGATTTGTGCCAAATCATCGAAGCTGACAGAAATCATGCCAAAAGATTTTAAGCATTTTGAACACAAAAACAGACAGTTACACAACATTTCAGAGTCCTCTATGTCCCATCATGGTCAGTACACAGCCCGGGGTCGGTGTCTAATATATTTAAACAATATTGCGACCACCTGCTTGTCTTCTATGCTATCATCCATTCCGCGTATTAATTATCCTTTCCTGGAGGTAAACCAAATTTGTTTGGAAGATCGTTGTACACTATAAAAGCTTTGCAGATAACCCCCAACCACAAAAAAGCTAACGTTCATGGTGTTATTTACGGCTAATTTCATATTGGAAGGACGGTTTCAAGCAGCCCCAAAACTTCTTTTGTGATACATAGACACTTCGAGGCTTTAAACCATTCCAGGTATATTAATCAATTACCAATACAACTGTACAAAAATCTCAATTCTTTTGAAAAAAAATGGGGGCGCTCTTCAAAAATGTGCTATTATTACTTTAAGTTATCCCCAATAACTGGTTGAGGCACACTCTGTGACAAACTCACTGTGTGGTGAGGAGCGCCGTCCTTTGCCCGCCCGCCTTCAGGCAGAATGCATAGGGGTGACCTTTTTTTTTTCAAAACTAGATTCTCTGGCGTAAAACAAGTAGATTCTATGTCTTAAAACAAGTATAATTCTTGGCTTTTTTTGGCTGCTAAAAGGAATCTGATAAGCATTTGATGTCAATGAATCTATGATCTGGTTTCCATCATTTTGTTTATAGATGCTCCGAAATGTGTGTTTTCTGAACATCGTAAATAGTCACTGGACAATAATAATAATCGTTCGATAGTTGCTTAGTGTTAAAACAAATCTGCCATTCCTTTTGGATAAGATTTAAACGATGTTGAAAACACACAGTGTAATATAATCACCATCATTATACGGCAAACGGCAAAATAAGAAAGATAAAATACGTATGAAAAGCTGAGGAAACAGCTAACAAAGAATGAGGAAAGAGAAAAGGAGCCCGATCTCACAATTACTCCACAGAGTTCGAAAACATGCTACTAATTCATTTAGGTATGCGAGATGCCATCATTAGATAGATGAGGTTGGATAGTTAAGATACAGAAATCTCGGCCCTAGGCTAAGCAGAACACAGAAGAGAAGGAGGATTTCTCAGTGGTTTGAAGTGTTTGCAGTCTACGTTATTAGGCCTGATTCCAAACCAACGCATCTCTCGTGATTCCCAAATCTATAAATTATGCGAAAAGAACAATGGGAACTATAAAGAAAAGTTAAAGCCGTGAGCAATTTTATCCAAAGAATCGAAGATGAATCGTATTTCATGCTAGCGACCGTACAAAAAACTATATAAAAATTCTTTAGTATGGCAGTTTAAATGCAATACTCAAAGTAAGCACACGCAAGCTATCCATTAACAATAGATTACTGAGCAGGGGAATAATAAATAGTATATGATATTGTACTTGATGAGTACACACGGAGTTGAATGTGGTGGAGTAGTGCAATGACAAGACGAAACGAACGGGGGCAGCCACGGCAAAAAGTTAATTTAAAAGAAACAACAGCTTTGTATAGAACATCTGGCACCGCATCGGACAGAATCAGGAAATCTTCATCAGACATCAAAGATCTCGGACTCAAACATAACCATGTTAAAAGTCATCAATTCTTTGTCACATCACACTAAATTGGAACTGAAAAATACTACATACCCGCAAGCCCAACGACCACAGTCTACAACACACGCTCTCAACACCCGCTGAACATCATCAAGAACCTACCAGCGTCCATAAGCAGACGGATTTCAGATATTGGATACGACAAAGGTACCTTTGAAAACGGCCTACAGTATTCTACAACGACGCCCTGAAGGCCAGCGGATACAACGAGAACGGGAACACCGACAAAAGCAGCTACAGCTGCATGGCCAACGTCGCCAAATCATTCAAAACCCACAAGAGAAGATCGCCGTAAAGAATAATCCACCTACACAACAGGGATCAAATGCAGACAACAAGGGTCTGTGACCACGAAAGAAATTTGTTTGCAAATTGTTGAAGCCTAACATCGTCTACAGCGCCGAAGTCAAAGCAGCCAAGAGCATCCACCAACTTGCATTGGACTGACGGAACCACCTTCCAAGACTATATTCAACAAACAACAAGACATCTTCAGAAATGAAAAGCACGTGTGGCAGCTTAAGAAGAACAACAACCATCCTACGACACCACATGGTCTATCGTATCCAGCGACCGACCGTCCACCGCGGAACCAAAATGCGGCCTCTGCCTCACCGAGAAGCCGCAATCATCAACGCCGACAAACGCAGACTAATCCACAAGCGACCCGAACTGAAATCCAAGTGCGCCACGAGAACAAATTCTACATAGCAAACCATTCCAGCATCACGGAAAGGACGACAACACATCTTCTCCACCGTCCGAAACCCGGGTCCCGCACTTTCCAATCGTCCATATTATGACGTCCTCTACGAAAAACAAACTAACTACAACGTCCGCAACACGCTTACATATCATCCGTATCCACCGAATAGTAACAGTTGTCTGATGATCTCACAAGTAACAACTACCGTCAGCAGGTTGCATTCAAACATATCTCGTCAGTCGCTCTGAGCATGGAGGTAGGAGAGAAGGCGAAATGCTCTCCCTAATGCATACGCAACGCCGATTATCCCAGTTATACCACTTGGCAACTTATTGTAAAAGCATTGACCAACAAAGGCCACTTCTCAGCAGTGTGAATTTTCATGTTCCATGATCATCGCAGACAGAAGCGGGGCACGCTCAAGTGAAAAGATATTGGGCATGTGCGCAGAAAGGTATATCCCGATGCGCAGGGGTTTGTTTACATGTGGGACGAAACCAAAGAGATTGGGTCGATTACAGCCGAAATTCGGAGTACTTCAGTCCAAAAAATCGGGGATAGAATGTTCCTAAGATGAGATTACATTGATTATAGTTTTTGAAAAACTTGGATGTTTTGGAACGCCGTATTTCTTAACGTATGATATTTTGGAGCCGAAACTAACTCGAATTGGGAAGATAAAATTTGCCTTATCTAAACAATGACACCAAACTTGACTGTGCCTGAAGTTGCCCGTTCTCAATTTTGTCCCAAAGTTGGCATATTACACAGCATTGTAATGTTATGTTAGTAAGCAGATATGGTAAAACATTGTGGCATTTTGTTTATAAAAAGCATCAGATTTGGCAGAAGAGGAGAGAATTAAATTTGGAAAACAATTGGATATGGAACCACCGGCACAGGTCAGGTTCAATGTCACCTAGAGTTCACAAAAAAAGGTTAAATGAGGTCGAAATACATTAAAACACACGCAGAATAAGGTTGCATAACTCTAAAACATCATAAAACATTTTCTATGGATCTATTTGTGACATACATTTCGACTTAATCAAAATTGAGGGTCTTCTTCATTTAAAGGGACACGAGGAGGATTTTCTGCGGACTACAATTGTATAAAATTTGCACTTTGTTGTGTAGAATACCAAACGAGGACATTTCGTAGGTTTATTGAACAAGAAAAGAAAAACACAAGAAGTAAGTTTTAACTTGCCTGCGCCTGATCGGGCCCCAATAAACAAGCTAACGGATATCTGTCATCCCGACAGGGGAAATACAAAAGCATATTATTCATGAAGATGGCTTTTAGGCTTATTACCTTAAGGTGATTTTATTATATCGGTAAAATTGTTTAAAAAATGTCCTCTTTTCTCTTTAAGTTTAATACATAATAATAATTAATAATAGCAGAGATTTATATAGCGCCGTATGCTATTGGCCTCTAAGCGCTTTCACAAAAGCGCTTTAGCATAACATGAACATTTCATTGAAGCGATACAGGGACAAAGATCATGGGGAACTTCGGTGAAGTTGTTTGAAAAATGTACAAGTCCATATCACATTTTAATCACCAAAAAACCACAAAATAGACAATCGGATTTATATATTTTATCTTTACCACTGGACGTCAAAATTTTAAAAGGAAATTAAAGTGCGGTCTGGGGCATGAATACAAGTTTGGGTCAGTAGGGGGGTAGCTGGTATGCATTTTAAGGAAGCTTGGATTTTATGAGCCAGAAGCACTCCATGAGTACAATGGGCCATAGAAGTAGGAGAGAAGGAGAAAGCTCTATTAAAGCATAATAGCACATTTTTTGAAGAGCGCCCCCAAATTTTTAGAGTTGAGATTTTTACACAGTTGCCATTGGTAACTGGTTAGTAAAATATACCGGGAATGTTAAGGTCGAAACTGTCTATGTGTCAAAAACGAAGGAATTTTGTAATTAGAATAATTATATCGGAGATCTCCGATACTATTCAACGGCTGCTGGAAACAGCCTTCCAATGTGAAATAGCCGGGAAACAGCGCCATGTACGTGTCTACGCTCATCCATTAGTTATTTTATTGGTTCAAGCAAGTCAAGTTAGAGGCTATTTTCTCAAGGTGGCACTATTTCATCATGGGCGGACATAAACGTAGCATTTCTAGCTCTGCCGTTAAGTCCAATCAGGGATCCCAATTCTAATGACAAAATCGCTTATAAATACACATTTTTAGCATTCTCGTTCGCAGGTATAGTTCCATAGACAATTACCAACGTAACTCTGCCAAAATATCAAATTTTGAAAATTGGGGGCGCTCTTCAAAAATGTCCCATTATTGCTCGATACCCCAAAAATCCATTTCTGGTGCTACCACTGTTCAGAGAACCGTCTTAAATGATTGAGGTTTGACTTTTATTGGGTGCTTTGCTCCCCCCCCCCAAAAAAAAAATATTGCCAAGTAAAGTTATATATGCGAATCCCTTCTTCATCCCGACAGTATCTCTCTGTGAAGTTGCCCCCTTGCCCACCAAGAGGGG
The DNA here is from genome assembly GCA_023653785.1 of Ophioderma brevispina. Lineage (NCBI taxonomy): Eukaryota > Metazoa > Echinodermata > Ophiuroidea > Amphilepidida > Ophiodermatidae > Ophioderma > Ophioderma brevispina. The sequence goes on along the minus strand of JAMKCH010013331.1, from coordinate 25,582 downwards.
TTGAAAACAAATGGCAAAATAAATTTATAAGGGACGGCCAGCAAACCGAGGCCTACTCGTTGAATATTGCTCCATTGATACAGAATTTATTCATCTGTATTATTTCCTAACACATGAATACTATTTAATAGATTTTGTTAACATTGCAAATTACAACGTACTACGAGATCATGTTAATGCTGAATGCATGTGCATCACCATGCATCGATGTACAATGCTGTGTAAATATGGCCACGACATCCATTTTCACACGGCAAGGTCTCAGATTTCACTAATGTGGCCACTTCGACAAACATTTGAAAAAACGGGCAACTTCGGGCACGCAAGTTTTTCGTGTCATTGTTTAGATAACGGCTTTTTCTTCCCATCAAGTTGATTTTCGTCTCCAATAGGCATTTTAAAAGAAGTACGGCGTTACAAAACATTCAAGTTTTTTAAAAAGTACGAGTAAAAAAACTAGAGCATGTACCTCATCTTATGACATGCTATCGTCCTACTTTTCCTATGACCTCAAATGATCCAATGACCCCAACATGACCTTGTTTTACCTTGAAGATGCTGACGAGTGACTTGGTTCCATGTCCAAAATCAATAATCAGTATTTAATTGTAAACATTTAATGCCAAGTTCATTCATGCTTTTATTATGAAATGCACAAGGTCTACAATATAATGTCGCTATCTGCTAACTATGTACATCGATGCAATCTTATGCACATGCATTCATCTCAAGATTGACTCGTGTGTATTGTACCAATACAATAGTTTGACGACTGTTTTCGAGCGCGGCGATGATCATCGTCCCAATAGTCGGTCTCACAATCACACATGAGTGGGAAATGTTGCCCACTTTATATGAAAATTCTTTTTTCGGAACGATTTTTTTCCGCTGAATACAATGGCCCGACCGATTTTTTAAAAAAATGTGGCCCAAAGTGCTTTTTTCCGGGGTTCCCCGGTTTCCGGGGGTTTTAATCGAAGGTTTTAGGATGTCCTATTTAAATCATTTGAAATGTCTAATTATATTTTTCGGCATCAGAAACTCAGCTGGGCTATTTACAAAATCCAAAAATATGGCCAAAGTGCCTTTTTCCGGGGTACCACCAGGGGGTGCGTTTTTACCAGAAAAGGTTAGGAGTGCCATGTTTAAATGATCTGAAGTGCCTAATTATACATTTTCGGACATGAGAAATTCAACTAAGCTATTATAAATCCAAAATATGATCAAAATTGTTTTTCCAGACAAATAATCCAGGAGGGCGGTGTTTTTACTCAAAGGGTATGGAATGTTTATACTTATATAAATTTGGTGTCTAATTATAAATTTTCGGATATTAGAAGTCAACTAAACCATTGGGGAGATCCAAAAGTATGCCCATAATAGCTTTACCGGGGTACCCCTCTGGGTTTCGGGTGTGTTTTCTGAAAGTCTATAGGAATGTATAGTTAAAATGTATTTTTGGTGTTTAATTATTATATTTCCGTCATGAGAACTTAGAGTGAGCATTAATCAAATCTAAAATATGTGCTCAAAACGGTTTTACCGGTGGTACTCTTATGAGGGATATTATTTGCTATAAGTGATAATGTATAATTCATAATGTAACAATTATCAAATTCCCAAAGTGTATATTCCAGAAAGTACCTGGGTTTTCGGGTCTAATTTGGTATAGTCCTACTTTTGTGTTAGCCGATAAATCCTAAACCATTCTAAAAGAACATGTACTTTAATGCTAAAATAGGAGCCAAAATTCTACACAATGTGTAAGGCTCAACACAATTTTGGAAATTAACGATAATCAAATTACTGAAATGTTTTTCTTAAAGTCACTGAAAACAGGAAATGATAAGGAATGCCTCTTGAACTTCTTTCAACGTTGATAATATATTTATAAATTTGAGAATTGTGGGAGTTTTATATAAGCGCCCATGATAACACATCCACACACCAAAAATTTAACTTGTTAATTTTAAGGAAATTTACGAAAATTTACGGCAGCAAATTTCCAGAACTTCTGTATTTTTAAAATACGGAAGTTTTTTTTAAAATACGCAATTTTCCGTACTCTGAGGCAAATGTACGTAAAATGCTGTAAAAAGTTCCGCAAATGACAAAAGTTTCTTTTCTTACGGGAAAAGTCTGTTGAAAACGTCTGAATTTCGCTGCCAGAAATTTCCGAAATGTACAGATATATTTTTAACAGTGACCACAATGCCCCTAAATTGACACCTGTTTATTTAAATCTCCTAGACTTCTATGTAAGAAGAATAATACAATGCAAATAAGTAAGAATAGACAGAAACATAGTATGAATCAAAACATGTTAGTTCTGTTTAGATAATCTTACATATACAAGTTGTTTTACTTTAATAGCTACACTAATGCAGCAAATTATACTCTAAATAAATTGAAACTTTTTTTTTTACTGAAGGTGTGGCAGATTCAATTATACTTAATAAATTTGGGTCTAATTATACATTTTCTGAGATTAGAAATTAAAACTGAACATTTGTGAGATCCAAAATATGCCCAAATTTATCCCCGGGTACCCTTCTGGATTTGGGGGTGGTTTACTGAAAGTCTATAGGAATGTACCGTTAAAATGATATTTGATGTATAATTGTAGAATCCTGTACATGAGAACTTCAAGTGAACCATTAATAAAAATGTAAAAGTCCCGGGGGGGCATTGATATTGCGAGAGGGTACGGTATGTTCGCGTCCCTCCAAGCATTCCCACGACCCCCATTTGAGCATGATTCAGTCTAAAGGTCCCTCTTCAGAAATTTTGGCCTCAGAAGCAAATTTCAGATCCCAAGACCGGCAAATTCTCAAATTTTCGTTCCCAACCCCTACTTTCGGAGACAAAATCAGTTATCAAGCCCCCCAAGTTCGGAAATCGGGCCGCAATTCCCTACCTGAAAAAAAAAAGTTGAGTGCCCCCCCCCCCGGGCTGAAAAAAAAACGTTTTATAGGGGCTACCGCTTATGAGGGGGATATTTTGCATGATATTTAAAGTCTAATTAATTTTCCCAATGGGACAATTATCAAACCCAAAGTGTACCCCGAATACCTGGATTTTGGTCTCTAAGTTATATTTTCTTGTTGGCGATAAATCTCACAAATTACAAAACTGAACAATTGGAACAGTTACTTTATATGCCAAAAAAGAGAGCCTAAGCGCCCAGTTTATTACTTATGTGTAAAGTGCTCAAGTTTATAAACACAATAAGGCCATATTGACACCGGTTATAAAACAATGTCCATGACTTCTATGCAAGGATGAATAATACAATGCCAAATAATATAAAAAGGAAGATACCAGCTAATATAAATAGGTGATACAATATGTTATTATATTAATATCAAGTAAATGCCATGTATCCACAAGGTTGTTTTTATTACAAAGATGTGGCAACAATTATACAATCTAATATTTAAAACTCGTGAAAGCAACCGGGCTGTCGGTGTCAAATTGCAGTTATATTTCAATATTTCTGGTAAAACCTTAACCGAAATCAGCGTAAGTGTTAAAGGTTCGAGTCATTGGCCTCACCCACCTAAATTCTTAAAAATCAGTGGATACAGTAATATTGAAAATGAATATTATTTGCTCTATACTGAGTGATTCCACCGCTACCTCTGGTGTCAACAGCACATGAAATTAATATAGGGGCGGACGATCTATCAGACTTTATGCTTCAATGAAAAAATGCAATTGCCCACCTATGCGGAATAAGTAACAATAAAACTAGTCGTCATCTATCAATCAAACAGGTTCACATCTTGTCCAATCTTTTATCGGAGGTGACAAAGCTCCCAAGTCGTCGCGGTAACTGCTCCAACAATGCCCCTGGAGACCAACTGGCGCGAAGCCGGCAAAGTTATCCCAATTTAACATTAATTTGGTCTCCATATTTAAGAGCTTTAAGGCAAAGTTGTCGCCATTTTAAGGCAAAATATTGTCGAAAAAAAATCCATTTCGACCTGGTGGATGTCCCGCCTTCATGCGTCGGTACGCCACTGGTTTAAATCTATAGTACCCCTCACATGGCGCACGTGTATTATGTTCATTTAATTTCAGATTAGCAAAGATCAATAGAAGACATCCCGGCAATGTTAAAAATGATCGCAAAAACGTCACTTTAACTGGCAACTGGGACTCGAAACGCCTAAATATGATAAAAAATGTTAATTTAACTGTTGTGAATCACAGCTGCCACGGTAGCGGTAGAACGACAGTTTAAATGATCATTTTTACCAGTGTGACAACATTGAAGAGAGTAGCAATGCTTCTGTACAATTACCATAGCCCACATTCCATTTAGGCCTATTGTGTTAACTGAGCAAATTTTGGCCCTATTCGCATACAAAGGATAATTCATTTAGTAAAAGGTTGGGATTTATTCCTACCTAACACAATATAAAATTAGACACAAAAAAAACAGGTATTCTGGAATACACTTCGGGATTGATAATTAATTACATTAGGAATATAAAATTGCACCGAAAATACAGGTAAAATATCCCTTCATAAGCAGTATCCCTGGTAAAACGTTTTTGAGCACATTTTAAATTTTATTAATGGCTCACTTTAAGTTCTCATGTATGGAAGTATATAATTAAACATCAAAATCATTTAACTCTACATTCCTATAGGACTTTCAGTAAAATACCCCAAACCCAGAGGGGTACCCCCCGGGGAAAAATCTCGTATGGGCATTCTTTAGGATATCACAATGGTTGTTTAGTTGGACTTTTAATATCCAAAAGTGCATTAGACAACAATCGACATAAGTAATGAAATTCCAACCTTTGAGTAAAAACACCCCCATCCTGGGTAGTTCCCCCGGAAAAAACACTTTCGGGCATATTTTGGGATTTTATAAATAGATCAGTTGAATTCTCACGCCCGAAAATTGTATAAGTAGGGCACTCAAATCATTTAAATAGGGCAGTCCTACATTTTCGGTAAAAAACAAACACCCCTTGGAGTGGTACCCCCGGAAAAAGTACTTTGGGCACATTTTTGGATTTTATAATAGCTCAGCTGAATTTCTCATGCCCGAAAAAATATAAATTAGGACAATCAAATGCATATTTAAATAGGACATTCCTAACCTTTTCAATAAAAACATCCCTTTTGGGAGGGGCACCCCCGGGAAAAAGCACTGGGCACATTTTTTCAACAATCGGTCGGCTTCCATCGTATTAGCGGAAAAAATACTTTCTGAATAATTTTCAACTCAAGTGGGCAACATTTCCAACTTGTGCGTGTGTGAGACCGACACAAGGGATTTGGCGAAGAGTTTCTCCTTCCTCATACCTCCATGGTCTGAGTAGCGGTTGCCTATCCTGAGGTATATACTTTGATTTTTTTCATTTCGAGCAACTAAACTATGTTCAAAGAATTTCTAGGAACAAATGACACGCACGTGTGAGCACCGTTGATTTCAAAATAGCCGCCAAACTCAAATCGTGAGTTGGTTATTATGTTGAATTGTATTGAAGGAATGATCGCTGCTTCTCGATAAGGGATCGTTGTTACATAACAATACGTACCAGGACCATAACGTGCTTCGAATCTCTATTAGCATAGGTATATTCATCTCAGATCATATAAAATAAAAGAATCCAAGACTAAATCCGGTATTGCAGAATGACGCCACCCTCACAAAATTAATCAAAACTTAATGTATGGCAGTTTCAATGTTGTACGCGAAATTATCATACGCCAGTATTCATTAAATATTAACATAATAAACAAATTATTAAATGACACTTAGACATAAGAAACCAACAATGTTGGTTGGAAAAATATTGAAAGACGTTAATAATCATATCAAGAAAAATCCAAGATTGAATCGTTATTCAGAGATTACGAAACTCGCACAAATTTATACCCAAACTCAGATTAGTTGAAACTTTCAATGCTGCACTCAAATTAATTACACGCCAGTAGCCATTAACCACACGATTGCTGTGAAGTGGAATAATAAATAGTTATGGTGTTTGCACCTAATTAGGGATGTATATGGAGTAGTACAAGGACGAGGGAAAGAGGGAAAGACGAACGGGGAGTAGCGAATGGTAAAATAATAATAACGACCATACGTTGTTAAAAAGAAAAGCAACCGAAGGCGTAAAAAAGAGAAAGAGACCTTATCCAAACAAGTACGGCACAGAGTTTTGATGACCAATGCAAATATATTCAATTTACGAAGCTACCACCATTAGATGGCGTTTTGATGGATTATAGATACAAAAAAATGTCAGCCCTGGGCATATCAGCAACAGAGAGGTGGGAATGGTAGGAAGGGATTTGCAGCGATTTGATAGGTGACCTGTCCCACGAAACCGGATAAAGTCGGAAAATTTTCATTGAGATATGTGGACAATTGAAATGCTGAGAAAACTGTGTTTAAAATGATGTATCAATGTAAACATTGCACTTTTGTCCAATCAAAAATCAATATATGCCTTTAAATTCTTTTGTTTTCTGTTGATTTTACACAAATTTATTGATCTCTTTCTCTTAAAGTACTCTGGCGACTTTGTCCTGGTTTTGTGGGAGCAGGTCACATATGTTTCCAATCGACGCGTCTTATCGTAATTCTCAAATCTATAAATCACCCTTACTTACAAAATTCGCAAGAAAATGTAGAAAAGGTTTGACGGCAGTACAGCAGTAAGCAATCGAATCAAGACCGAGTCGTTTATTCAGAGATTACGCGGTCCTCACAAATCCAAATTAGTGTGACAATTTCAATGATGTATTCAAAGTAACGCCAGTAACCATTAATGGTGGGTGACACGATCATGATCCGATTTTTCATATGATGCCCGGATCCCCCGCCCTCACCCACCGCCACACACACACACACACACACACACACACACACACACACACACACACACACACACACCACACACACACACACACACACATGGAAGCAAATTTTGAGTCAAAAACGGTCCAGCCGTTTGGATAGTAGAAGCAAAAATGTGTACCAAATGGCGATAGACGGTGTGTGTTAATAAATGTCGTCGACCACATTTGATGACGTTTTTGTTCTGGGCCTTAAATCTTACTGGGGTAATGAGAACAAAATGAATTGATTGATAGAAATCTCAATTTGATGGAGAAAAGGGGGGGGGGGGGTAAGGTGGTTAATGGGGGTCACCTACCTTTACCGGAAATAGACTAATAAATAAGTACACACACTGTTTATGGGAGAAAATCATAGTGGTTGTGTGGTCCGGAAATGAGACAAAGTCAATGGAAGGCAGTGGGACTTCGAAAAATTCGAGAAATTCGGAGACACCCAAAATGCAATTCGATTGATAAATCACTTCTTACGTAATAATGTTAATTACGCGTTACATTGAATGGACAAAACAACACATGTTCAAACGGTGCGATAAGTTGTTTCCCAGTATCAATGACCTCTTTCTTGCCATTAGATTTCCCGAATCCAACAGTGATGAACGTGCTCCCATCTTTTATTGACCTTATCCCATTTCCGGTCCATACAACCACCCCGATTTTCACCCAAGACATTTAGAGTAGACCCAGACAAAACCGCAAAGTTCATTTAACGACTATTTTGCAGCCTCTTTGATGTTCTTTTGCCTGCATTTCTTCTGAAGTACAATCGGCAAGTTATCATTAGCCAGCTCCTTTAACCCGACATATATAGGGATCATGACATTCAAATTAAACGTTTTCGCGCAATTTGATTATGGGAAACAGCATCTGTTTGAAAATCGCAACTTTGACAATAGTTACGTAATGTATAGTCAGGTACTCCTGGTACAAATTTAAATCAATTTTTGAATATATTTTTTTTTCTGCATGTTGCAATACGTTTGGCCAGTGTGTGTGTATATAACATTTGTACTTGATTAATGCACTCAGATTTGTTTTAAGATTAATAATAGATATATTAATTTATTCTCTTAGACTGGAAGTTTACTCTGATCAAACAAGGTTGTGATTATCACAAATGCCTTTAATAAAAACGGTTTTTATAAGGTTAATGAAACCGAAGACGAGATTTATAGTGGAAATTAAAAATATATGGGACTCGCTCTAGTCTTGGAAAACGTTCAAAGCACAGAATTAATATTTTCTTAACATGTTTAATAAGCACGTTTAGGTAAAGAATGCATTTATTTTGATTGGTTTAAGGCAAATGTTGTCTCCAAACCATGCTGGCCACTATATTCTTCTATCCAACAATGATGTCTTGATATCTGTCGGCATCCAGTTACATTATCTGCTGCAAATGCTTATGCACAATGACCTTCAAACCGAAAGTATGAGAAATGGGAAACTTAACCTCATCTATAACATCTGTAATACGAGACCCACATTTCGCATTCTTATTTAATACATATTTCGAAAAGCTAGTCATGAGAGATGCTCCCAAAATTAACAGTTTTGAAGGACTGTAGGACACATACAACATAAAATGTCAAGATCTAGTTTTAGGGGAAATTTTGTTCAATATAAGTTTAATATCTGAGTCGAGTAATTCAGGCAATATTGCAGCGCAAATTAAAAGAAAATTGCAATGTTTTTGTTTATACTAAAAAGCTGTGATTTGAATTTTCGGTAATAATCTCTATTTTCATCTGAAACAAAATCTTTACTGTTTCAATCACTTGATTTTCCTCTCAGCCATTCTATTTTCAATTCAATATAGTACTATTTCAGTCGTGTAATTCGATTTGATCAGCTCTAAAGGGAACTGTTCTCTTGTGCGAGACGCAACAGGGTCATGAACTTTAAGTAAAACTAATTTAATTCTCAATATGCCATGTTACAGAACAAAACGGGGTATTTGTTTACATGTATAGTTCTTGTGATCATTCATGGACATGAATTACAATCTTTATTCATGTTAACACATGAGGGAAGCTGAACCGATATATCCTCCTCATTGTGTTTCTGCAAGGTGAGATACAATGTTCCTTTCTACAAAATGAATAATCATTAGAAATAAATAATATACAAATATTGACTGTTATGAGGGGCATGGTTGAAACTATAGGCCCAAGGTGATCTCGAAACCATACTATGCCCCGAGGCGTAAGCCGAGGGGCATAGTATGGTTTCGAGATCACCGAGGGCCTATAGTTCCAACCATGCTCCTAATAAAAAGCAGTCAATATTTGTTTTACATACAGAATATATAGATTCTTTTCATCTGATTGGTTAAAGAACATTCTAAGCCAGGATGCTAACACAGGCCTATATTCATGATATCATGTGCAGGCCATGGCATGCATGGTTTAACAATTTTGTGTAACTGAGGGTATAAAACTTGTGAAGAATTAACAACCTTTCTTGTGTTGAGGAAGTGATGTTGGAGTCCAAAACGGATCGCCGTAATCGACTTCTTGCCATTTTTTGTAGGCAAGATGCATACAATTTTCCTTGCATTTCATTAAAATCATTGACTCCGTGATCGCAGCTCCGAAATTGGGCAGTTTTACATGGCCTGCAGATGGCCGCATCATCGGTGTCAAATATCCTCGAATATCTTCACGGTGTACTTTACCTGCCGTTTGGTATTAGCCCTATGAGCTGCATCTCTGATTCCTTTCAGATCTTCATCTACAAGCTCAAAGCATGAATACTGATGGTCTGATGCTGCGATTCAGCCATTTCACAGTACGAGTAAACAAAATACGATCAGGGGCTGCTTATATTCATCTCTTACACCAGCTTCAATATGTACACTCATAATACGGATGAATAGTTCGTACGACAGTCTTTTACGCTGGGGAGAGGTGTCCCGGGCATAGTTCATAAACTATGCCCGCTCTTCCCAGGGCATAGTTCATTTTTGGTTCAATTCTTGAAGCTAGTTGAATTTATGCCTCCACTTTTAACCAATCAGATGACAGGGATCTATATATGAGGTATATAACATGTAATAGAGGCGTATTAAACAAAATCGGTGATTGAATTCCCATCTCAGTAATAGTATAATATTTACAGATCAGTTTCAAGAAGCGAACCGAAAGATTTCATCTCCAACCCAATACTCAAAAGAAATCCTTCGTTTCTGATAAGCACGAGCAATATAATGAGTAAAAGATTATGTGACTAAATCGGTGCATTTCTCTCACATTTAACATCATATTAGAACATCGTGCTCAGTTTTATTCCGTTCTTTACAATCTAAGTTTATGGTGCTTTAGGGCACAAAATAATGTGTTTCTACATAATGAGTCAAAAACCCTAACTTAAAAACAAATAATTCTAATACAGGGTGAGTCAAAAAGATTTACACTCGTTTTGTTTAAATTTTTATACAGCAGTGAAAAAAATACGGAAGATATTGACTATTACACCTACTAGAGAAATTTTGAATTTTGATTTTTGAACCTTGCATTGAGAAGTTATGCTAACTTAAAAATAGGTACCCATTTTTCACTCTGTCCACGGAATCACTGTTGTGGGATATGGCAAAAGTGACTTTGGATGAGTCTACACAAGTACATCATGACATTCTTTGCTTGCTTTGATACCTTATTTGTGTAAACCTTCAAATATCAAGAAAAATATTAAACTATTTCATTATTCTGAAATCAATAACAAATTATGGAATCTTACACCCAAACTTTGAAGCATTATTTCAATCAAAGTTCGAAATTGTTCACATCTTTTCACGGAAATATAGGCAATTCTATGCAATACAGCCGGTTGACCCACATTTTTCACCGACGCCTTCATAATCTGATGGGGAGGGCTACTTTGGGGAATCACTAAGTTTGAACATAATACACATTCAACGTCTTTGCATCTCAATCCTTTCCTCTCCGTTCCCTCTCTTTTCTTTACTCCCTTTCTGCTTGTCCTTTTCCCACTTTTCTGCTTTACCGGTAGCTTAAGCTTATAGTCAGACCCATGGGGAGGGGACAATGCGTCCCCTTCCCCTGCCACGCTACTGTCATTGACTATTGTTAAGAAATATTATCAACAAAAGTTGAGACGGATTAGGTAATGGTTACTTAAGAAATACAAAGGTTTTTTAAGTATTTAGATGACAGTAACCCAATGGCTTTGTTGCCGTGGACATGAAGAATTGTACAATCGTGGTCAATATGCTTTTGGCGGCTTTCCGTTAATTTACCATATCTACAATATGCGAAAAGGTAAACTTTCGATTTTTTTACCAATGACAGTGGATAATGAGCTATTGTTTTCATGTATAAAAAACAATTTCTAAACTTGATGACTATTTTTAATATTTTTCTGAAATCGAGTGTAAATCTTTTTGAATCACCTTTTATTAACAGCAAAAACCATTGAAAGTTATGAAAGTTATGAAAATGTAGAAAAAATAAATAACAGTATCGTAAACATCGCTAGATTGAATTCGCTTTGTGCATATAAATCTCAAGAGATTATACTATGTACAAAACATCCCAAACAGTTATATAATACTCACAGAAGCATTGCGAATTATCCATCCCCGTCAAATTAGACATTAACCATTACAATGCTGTGAAGCCAAATGATTCATGTTATGTATTTGTAGTTAACGGGTGTCGGGTAACACTACGATAGCACTGTAGCCGCATCTGCCCAATACCCTACGAATGTTTTTAATTTGGATTCGCTCTTTTCAGAAACAAAAGTGTAATTTGCAGTATTACAAAGTGTATTTTGCAATATTACAACAAATAAAGTCTTGGAAAGCTAAACAGGCCTTTAACAGCGCAAATTGATACCAACATTATGCAGTGGAGTGCGTGATATATGCGATACACATGTTTGTGTCAAAGACACGAGAGCAAAATGAAATTACTTTCACTCGCGGATAAACAAAAGCCGAATATTTTGGCCTATTTGGTTGATAAACAACGTATAGAACTACATTCAAGACCGAGAAATGTTAATGTTTGCCAGTATTTATTTCAAATTCAATAAACCTGGTCAAGAATCCTGGAGGCTGATATATATCCAGTATTTTGAAAATTAAGTAGATCGATCAACATTAACGATCCAAGAAACCGGGTGTGAATAAAAATAGTAAGGCACACTTTACTCTGAAAGTGTTAAACTTCACGGGGAAATTCCTGAAGCGTCCACATTGTAACCTGACTGTACTCAATAAGCTATTCAGGTTAATTGTTTTGGCACTAACTAAAGGCAAACTGGGTATCTGAAGCAAGGCATTTGCTGATAGAATCCTAATTACAAAACAGCATGCCTTTACACTTACGTAATTGTAAATGATGCATGTTATTCTAAAAGATCTAAAATACTGCAGGGAATCAACATTAGTGTAGAATTTAACATATTTATCAGGCTTAGCACAAACAGTGCATATTCAATTATGTGTGTCTGGTTTCTCATTTTGTGTGATCCAATAGAGAGTTATGCAATTCAAGAAGCTGTACTTTGTCAAATATCAGAAATCAAAGTAATAACAAAATGTATTTTATTTGTGGATAAACGTATTACCTTTGACCATAACGATTTGTATTTTTTTTTTTTTTTAAGATTTTTATTTTATTTATTTTTTTTATTTTCATGAGCAATTTTTTATGTGTCATACGTCCAGTTCATTATGTGTCATTTAAGACTCGATGACCTTTCAGGTATTCACCAAGTTTCATCCATAGGATTTGGATTTTCAATTTATTATGGTACGGATGGTATTACTTTCCCTTTTTTGTAGTGCACATTCAATTAATCTAGGGCGGAGTTATACATTTTGATAAATAACTTATTTTGGCACCTAATTAAAACATCTGGGATTTTAAACATACGGCATTAGAAAGTGATTGAAGTCAGCAGATTTTAGCTCGACTTTCATTCGTTAGCAATATCGCAAACAGCGATAGTTGCCCTGACTCAATCTTGAAAATAATGTTGATACACTTTTCAGTGCTGTATTAAATTTCTTCCCTTTATCCCCAGATACCCAACTTTGAATGTTGGTCGCCGCTAAGGGAGGTGGCATAGGTGTTTGCCTCTGGTGAACAAGGCCAGCGGGTCAATTCCCCGCTGGGTTACTTGTTGAGATTAATTCGGATCCATGTAATTCTGGACATCCCAGTTAATACAATCAATTGGACTGAATAAGACCAGAATTCCCACCTCCCCATTGCTTACTTGAACAGCAGGGGTCAGGTAAGCAATGAAAAAACAAATCCCGGTGTAAAAGAAGATATGGTCCGCCCGGAGCCATAGTCCGGCTTCGTAGATGAAAACGGGATAAAGCGTGAAAATAATGTTGCGTGAAGAGTCATCTGAAACGAATGCCCTATTCTTCACCATTGTAGGTGGACTATGAGTCCGGAGGCTGTTCCACATACGGGGAGCTGCAATGGCAAAAACAAGGTACCCATACATAGTCTTTAAAGGTCCATGGCCCGATCGCTAATAGCCTCGTCCCCAGAAGCCCCAGATTTTACCGGAGGTGGTCAACATTTTGGTATCAGAAGAAAGCTACTATTTTTCTCATTTACCCTGTGAAATCTTAGGGCAAAAGGATATTTGGTTTGGAAGTTATGAGCGAAAGTGTGCCCCTTTTTGGTCGACCAATATTAATTGTACACAGTACTCTATGGGGCTTACAAAATCACGTTTTAGCTCTCACAGCAAAACGGATTGAAATATCGGCGCGAAACTTTACAGATGGGGTTTTGGGGTAAAGGCCAATATATCAAGATGAAAACTTCATATCCTTAAATCGGGCCATCCCCCTTTAAATTACTTCGTGGACCAGCACTAAGAACACCTTTCGACGACGAGCGTAAAGGAATACTTGGATTATAATCCGAGATAAGTTCTTCGAGGTTCTTGGGAGCCATAAAGTATGAGAAGATTTCGAAACGGATGCGGTCTTTAACTTTTAGCCAGTGTAGATTGTTCAGAACAGACGAAATGTGATCATATCGGTTTGTCAAGTGCAAGTGGCAAGTCTCGCTGCTTAGTTCTGTACACGTTGTAAAGGTGCAATATGACTGAAAGGAAGACCACACAACAAAGAAGTATTACAGTCTAATCTAGTGGACACAAAAGCTTGAACCGTGCGTTCTGTGGTAGGTTACTCTAAATCTTATAGATTCCAAAAGACGCAGAGCGTGCGATGTTCCTAGTGTGATCTTTCATTTGCAGTGTCCTATCCAGTGTAACACCAAGATCCTTAGAATGAAAATGCACAATCTCCGTCTTTGAATCATTCAGCATAAGCTCATTGGTGATCTTACATCAGAGGTACAACTTTCCAATTTGTAAATAGCTTCAGATGTCTTTGGATGACTGCAATACTACGTCCACCTGCTAAAACATCCATAAAACAAGTATTTGTATATGTTTTGCTACCCTAAACAAGTAAGCAATTATGTGTCGTTAATGTACCCTTTATTATCTTGCTTTGTTTTACTTCAAATTAACAATATTTTTTTATGATTTTGATCTCTGCTTAATGTGAGTAATACATACCCTAAACACGAACATCACAATTTCAGAGTTAAGAAAAATATACCCTTTTTCCATAATGTTACTGTTTTTGACACACTAATCAATGTACGCGCGTACATCGCCTGTTGGGAAAAGGGGTCCTTTTACGCGTTTTCTTGTTCACGCATCATATCCACCTTTGAATACAGGTGGCCCTCGGTATATTTGCATGATGGAGTAAGGGGAGAAGTGGGGAAAGGGACCTGCAGCTATTTATTTCCAGTTAAACCCAAACAGTTTTATTCTTTATTGTTGACCATGTGGGGGATTTTATCTAAAAATCCTTTCGGAAAGTGGTTATATAATTTACTGATTTTTCCCCTTATTTGGGGTAAAATAGCTATTCATGCATTTTGTTGTGTAAGTGATCGACTGTTAACTACCCAACTGAGCTGATTTAATCCCATCTAATAATGACAGAGAGTGGCTTCACGCAGGGAATCGGCAGTTAAAGCTTGTTAACTACTACCGTTTATCAATATAGCAACAAGAAATCTCAACGAGAGGCGCTATTCCGTAACGTCTGCAATCGGTTCAAGTCACTTGGTAACCTTAGTCTCATTCATAAAACAAGGTTGATTTGAACGACATGTATTGAGTTCAGTTTGTTAATCTCGTTACATTTAGCGTTACAGTAAAGCAGGTTGCCGTGAATGGTCAATTTATCTTTGTGAAAGTAAACCTTGGGTTTGACACAATTTAAAACATTCGTACATTTAGTGACTAGTATTTTAATGGTAGCAGATAAATGTGGGCATCTTAAGAAACAGATGAAAGGTCAGGTTTATCTATTTGATGTTAATATTGTTAATATGGTACAGTTAACTTGTTAATCTCGTTTCAGGATTAGCGTTACAGTGAAGCAGGTTGCAATGAGTGGTCAATTTATCTCTTTGTTTAACACAATTCAAGACATTCATTCAGTTTTTGAATCTTTTAATAGTAGCAGATAAATGCGGGCATCTTAAGAAACCGATGAAAGGCCAGGTTTATCTTTATATTGTTCATCGAACAGTCAGGCCAAATATAAGTGATTTTACCTAGCAAAACCTACCGCTTCTTAAAATACATTGACAGGTCCAATGTTTTAATAAGTTGATAAACACAATGGGCAAAAAGTGGGGCCTATTTATCTGTTCTCCGAATACCCAATTTCGGAATTTTGCAGCTTTCTTTACCCGCCAATAGACCTGTTGTTGTTGTTGTTTCTGTTGATGTTGTTGTTATTGTTGTTGTTATCGTCGTTGTTGTTAACTGATAAACAACACTTTCAAGTCCACTGGATATTTGAAGTGATCTCGAAAACGGCGAAGTGGCGTGCGGTGATTTCCGACATACTTACATATATGTATTTTATAATACGCTTTATGGGTATAGGAATATGTCCTAATAATTCAAATGAAATTCTGGAGTTTGGTAGAACCTTGGTCTCAATATAGCTCAATATCGTGCCTGCCACAAAGGATGGTGAGTTGTATAGTCTTATACAGTCGGTGATCATTCGTCGTCAGCTTGAAAAGGATGAAGCTATGCCTATGTGTATTGGAAATTGATTTCATGGCAGTACTGAAGACTATCATGCTTTAGCATGTTTAGTATGAAGGCGCAAATACCGCGACATCAAACAAACACTGCTATTACTTCTACTCTATATGCTAAGACAAGAGGGCGCATACGGGGAAAAGGGAAATTTACCTATTCCGCCTCTCTTCCCGCGGGTGCTACGCCAATGCCTAAGACCATGATCCGGTAGAACTCATAGCAGCTTTACTAGGTCTGTAAATGCAGGTGAAGAATCTATGTATATTAAACCGCAGCCAATTCAGTGGGGTGATTCAAAGACGAAACATTAAGGTCGACACGGACAATATAAAATAGGGACACGTTCACCTTCAACGTCATAAGAACTTATTGAATGGATTCCTAGAAGTAATTTTCATTGATCTGATCAATTTCTACAAACTCACACCGATTTCTGAAAGGTTAGTGCACAAACGCCAATCGATATAGGGGTGAAAATGTTCACTTTTATTTGTTGTCGCAGCCATAAAACGTGAACCTACTCATAATTTCAAATTGTGAACTTCTATTCATAATCCGGTCACTTGAATAATTACTATAGTGCAAGTACATTATATGCTTTTCTTCCTTTCACTTTCAGAACAATTTTCTCTTGAGAACACATTGACCTTTTCTATTGGTGCTATAATTGGTGTAATATTGAACAAAATGGAAAGGGGATTTCGTATTCTACATCATCGCCCCCAAGTTTCCCATAAATAAAATCATATGCATCCGAGCCGCGTAGCCCTGTAGTACCTAATCTAGTCCAGCGGTGACCCCATAGAAATTACATATGGCCTGGCAAACAGTCTGCACAAAATATTTTGATGTTTCTAGGCAACATTGACTGCTGATTCCAAATCTTGATGATGCCACTTTTGCATCCTTAGCATTTTCAAATGGGATGGTGTACTGAACCGGTGTCAAATCTGTAAACGTTTCATACGGATTAAAAGGTTATATGCATGTTTGAAACTGGTTTCTAATGATAAAACTGTATGTTTTGCTAGAGCTGGACAATTATTGTGAACACAATGGCTTCCACTGGTTCAAGGTCACCGTTGGGTAACACTTTCTATACAGATATTTGTATCATCACTCTGGCCTCTGTTAGATATCTTTGGCTGAGCTTTTAATAAAATACTGTGTAACATTCCCATACGAACAATTGAAACCAATCATATCGATATAAATGTTTACCCCATGATGACCTTGGCCAACCACAAATACGATTTGTCCAAAATACTCAATATATGAGTTAGACAAATACCTTGTCTGTGAGACATGGTGCACCATTCGCTACTCATAGGTTGTATCCCCCTCTGTTCAGACCTTCAATATATTTGTAATTAAAATAAAATAGGCACATACTGCAATTTAGTAGTACCATCAAAATTTCACTCGATCGGACTGAAAACTACACGAACTCTATTGCAAAGACACCATTTTTTGTGAAAAGTTTTAAATTTGCCATTTGATTTTTACGGAAAGGTTCCTATGTACCCCTTTAAAATTGTAGCAGGAAACACATTATTTTTTTATTTATGCCTTCACTAAGAAATACCCTAACCCTAGCCAAAATAAAAAAGAATTTGTTACATGTATAACTTCGAATAGGGGTACATTGGAACTCTATGCCGATTTTCCTGCCCACACAACTCAAGATAGCAAAGTTACATAAGCTCTTTAGTTTGAAAAGTGGAAATGATTGTCCACGCTATTGGAGCTAGGACCTAGGTCAAACACAATCGTTTACCCCTCACTACAAAAAGTTTGAGACCTTTTTGTAGTGGTATGACCCTCTATATCACGCTAGGTAGGTAGAATTCTCAATTGTGGTGTCAACTTTTTCAATAGTGGCCCATTTCAGTCACAGGGTCAATTTTAAAATGCTGAATCATGTTGACATGTTGCCATATTGTCCTTGCCTAGTTATAAGGATTCAAAAATGTATGTTTGTACCATCTGTGACCATGGTGGTTTTGGGATTATAGTGTAAAAATCATGGCCTAAAAATGGTAAAGGGTCAAATTTCGATTGTACAGGGGTCAAAATCAGAATTTGCTCCAATTTGTTGAAAAATGATAGCAGTTGTTCATCTAGCTTAAGCGTCAAATAAGAATAGTTTGTACCATCTGCAGTGTATAGTTCATAGGGCAACAATCATCCAATTTGGCGTTGAACCTTCTTTGACCTTTTTTCGTAGTAAACATTTAACATAATCAAAACTATACTTTTTTGAGTCCTTACCTCAGCAATAATTGCAAGTATTTAAAAATATAATCAGATTACTTTTAATGTTGACCCCTGTACACATTGGATGACCTTTTTTTACATTTTAGCCATTTTTAACCCTATACCTCCAAACCAATGGTCCGTAGGTGGTACAACTATACATTAGATGGACAATATGCATACCTTTCACATGATTGGGCCCTGTGTAAAATTAAATTGGCCTACTGAGAACGTGATACCACAATTTGAGAGTACTACCTACCTAGCAGTGATGTAGAGGGTCCGTACGAACTGACCAAGGGTCAAACTTTGCTGGGTTGGAGGTAAACGAATTCCTAAATAAGGCCCCTATGATTATCCTGTTCCTACTCTACACACTGGATAGCTCAATCGAAACAGCGATTCTATCAATCACACGAGTTCCCAAGCTTTCGAAACTGACCAAGTTCATAGTTCTTTCCTTGTTCTGTCCTTGCGTCCTGGTATATTTTGGGACATAAACCCGTTACTTCCATTTTACGAACCGTAAGAATAAAGAATTTTTATTCCCTCGTTGTGTCGATTTTTTTTCTTCCTTTATTGATTTAATATCATGTAGTTATACCTGTGGGCGAATATCTCACTATGAATGCCTCCTTTGACATTATTATTCCATTTGGCTTTATCTCGGCAATTACCCTAAAAGTTGAGAGAGCGATGCGTGCGAAGTTTTATCTAAAAAAATCGTTTACTTGCCTTTCGAATTTCTTAAGATCAAAATAATCCGTTTCTTTCCCCAGTTTTTTAAACTCTTTATACAATTAATGGAGTTATGATTAACTTAGCAATAAAACACGTGTGAATAACATCCAAGATCTTTCAGTTACGTAGTCCACCGAGTTTCCAAAAGAAAAACAAAGCACGTGCTAAAATTATACGATTCACCTTAATTGGCTCCCAATATTGCTTGATTGTAAAACAGTATCTTTGGCCTTCCAGCAGATTGTGCAATGCAATCAAAAAGATTAAAAGTCAAATATAAAAAATCGGCCTAGCAACATTTCAAATTTATTTTATTGTGAGTGTTAATTATCGCGTCCTTGTCAGTGTATTATCGCTTTGCCATGGCGGAAACCTTGAATCACAATACAAAATGACAGGTTGACATTCCCTCAAACAAATCCATCAGTTTTACATGTGACAGGGGCCAGCAGTTTTCAACTAATGAGTGGGTTTGTAACTTTATTCGTGTCTTTGTTTTCATTTCCCAAAATTGATAACAATACAGGAGGTTATTTTGCCAATATTGCAAACCCACATCTTGTATTATTGAAAGTTTCACAGCGAACGAGTCAGGTGACCATTGTTTACTTCACTGAATTACATTTATAATACAGTGTTTCCAATCATTGATTAAGTTTTATAAGTTGTAGGCTGAATCCCAGCGACTAATGCAAAATTCGGCGTAAAGTCTGGATATGCTTCATTGTTTTAATTTCTATGAAAACATCCATATGTTTTAAAAATTTAGATCACGCCCGTATGAGGATTCAAAGGCAAGAAATCTATAGAAGAATATTCATGTGAATATTTTGCAGAAGTTCCCGGAGTACAACTCATCCTTAAAGTATTCCTCGCAAATTTTACTTCAATGTCTTCTAAAATTCATTTGATAAGATATTGGCTCGCGTCAACCCTATGCGCCTTGAGATGTTATCCACCTCTGCCACATTTAGATGTTTCGCCTCTTCAAGGTTGAAATCTTACTACACAAGCCTGTCTCAGAAAAAAAAAATGTTACAAACCGCCAAAACTCTTTAGTTACAAATAAAAGATGACTTCATTAAAAGAAATTTACAAAAGTGATATCATTTTAACAGTAAAGAATTATATTTCCATTCTTTAATTGGTTTTAGTTGGTTTTGTCGAAGTAGAGATACTTATGCGCCACTAGGGAGAAAAAATCGCCACATGGCCATTGGGCCCCCCCCCGCCCCCAAAAAAACAAAAAAACTACGTACAACATTATTTTTGTTTTTGCTTGTTTTTGTTGTTGTTTTACTTTGTCGTCGTTGTTGTTGCTTTTGTGTTGTTTTTGGTGTTGTTGTTGTGTTGGTCGTCGTTGTTGTTATTGCATACAGAATGACCACCGATTGAAACCCTATTTGTTCACATCACATCTTTTATTAAGGCTAAGTGTTCAGATATGCGTTTATTTGTTCTTCTCTGTTCTGTCGTGGCCGTGACTGCACTTACTGCCACTGCGGTACCGTGATAGTTGAATTCATTTTAACGGCATTTTGGCAATGAGTTGCAGCAGAAAGTGGTCGATATAGATGTCATGCAATTGCACTGCTTGAGATGCATAAGAGTTGAGTGTTCTTTGAAGAACTTATTCTCTGCCTTGCAACATGGCTGTTCTAATGAACAACTTCTCTGAGTATGACTTGCATGAACCAGCAATAAATGCATTTGGGCTAATTGCAATTAACCGAGTATATAGCTGGAATTACATAACCAATTAAATGCAAAGAGGCAATCCTTCAATGGCAAATACCATGCTAATACATTTTTTTTCTATTGCACGCCCCCTGCATCTTCAAGCACGCGGTCACCAATATTTTGCTATTTTATAAAGACTGAAATTACATCCCTTAGAAAGTTACAGGAAGGCAAAGAATGTCTTTGCAATGAATATTCCCTGCTATCTGAAACTTTTGTCACGCAGTTATATCAAACCATTCATCGATCATTCGTAACCCCATTTCTAGTACCCAGACTGAAATATGTTGTTGTCACGAAACTGTTCAATATTGCGCTCTTGATTCCGATCTTTTTTGGTCAATCTATTCTCAAGGCATGTTCGTGTGGTCCGTGCCGTCTAAGTATCAAGGCTAACTTAGTATTTTTAGTATTTTAAAGTTAGCATCGTGGTTAGAAGTAAGGTTAAGGATAATGTTAGGGTAAGTATTAGGATGTTAAAGACACTATCAGTGATCAACCCGACAGAGTCAAAATATTTCAAATTTGCAGATTAAAGTAGATTAAAAGTAAAGTACAAGTCTGTAGAATTCTCTTAAATTATTTTTCCAAGGGAAAAATTGATAGAAAAGAAAGAAAACAGCAGTGTCCAAAGATATGAATCTCCATTAAATTACGGGTAGTAGTAAGTATCCGTAGGGGCAGTAATGACTAAAATATCCGATTTTGTCCTTATTAGGTTGATTTTGGTCCTATGACTTGTGAGGTATGTTTGGATGCTTAAACTTGTTGCAAACATTCAAAAATATGATTTTTGAGGATTTTTCCGATTTTTGGGTTGAGCAAATTACCGATAGTGCCTTATTACATTACATACTTATTTTCCATTCTTTAGCATGTTTAGTCAGGAGAGATCAATTTCAAATTCAAGAGCTTATCTTGCAAATATTTTAATAATATATCGCTTTTCGTCGTAACATTTTTCAGTACGTTTATGCAGAATATTTGTAAAAAATTGTTCGATTTTTCAATGTCATTAGAATCGTTACCATACTTGACAAAATTACAAATGAAATTTGTTCGGTTGTATTAAATAGAAGAACTATTATTTCAGAACAAAAAAATAGGTAAATATATAGAACATTGCCCAGGAACTCAACATCTCTAAAAGAATTGAAAACACCGTGGAAAAACAAGCCTTTGTAACTATCAAGGACCATAAGCCATGCAGACTTACAGGATAATTCTAAGTGTAGGCTGATTAACCCTACAAATTCTGAAATGTCTCGCGTAAGCAAAGTACTGTTAGACCGTATTAATAATGACATCAAACCCAAAATAGTAGAGACACATTAGAGAAACACCTTATATGGTACAATGACTTAACACTTAACTGCATAAGGGGTTTTTCAATTCCGTTAGTGCATGGGGGGCTCCTAGGGGCCCATTCATTATATAACCACTTTCCCAAAGGAATTTTTAGATGAAATCCACCACATGTTAACTGAAAAAGATTGTTAAAAAGATTAGGCTATGGGGCATGTCCTTCTATGCTGTTGTTTTGTGGTCCCCATCGAGGGGCTAGGGGGAAACCCAAGTGTAAATTCATAATAAATAATTAAAATCATATAACTGTCTGTTGCCGCAAATAAAACTGGCACATTTTCTTGGAAATGAATAAAATGTCAGTTTAATTTATTTTCCCCAATATCAGTGACCAATGGATACACTAGACTTCAGCAAACAATGGAGCTAAAGATATTCAATTACCGGCTCGGTATGCGGTGTCGAAAAAACACTTCAGATCCCTTTTCATCTGGGAGTGCAGGACCATTATATTGTCTCGCGGTTGAAAAGATTCAGGTGCTACCACCTCTCCTATTTTAGACGAAGTCTTTTTTTAATGACGTAAGCGCAAAATACTTATCCTCATTCGCAAATAAATAAATCTTGAGCTTCTATAGTGCGTGTTCAATTAACTTTGTCCATGTTTTTCATCATTTATTCGAAACGGAACAAAGACAAACAAACATCATGCCAGAATGTTGCTGGGCAAGCTTTGACCTAACAACTTTGTGCAGAATTAAAATCCGTAACTTATTGCTTCACTTCATTTGTATTCAATTTACCGCGCTTTCAGAAGAAAACTTAGGGTCAACGACCTATATCATAATGTAAACTGGTTAGTTATTCAATTTATTGTGAAAGAGGACGGGTATTTTGTTACTCAACCCGAATCGTATAGGTGATAACATCTGGCTATAACAATGGCTCCTCATACCGGGCCCATTGTAATATCTTTAGTTAATGGTTTGCTGAAGTCTATACATATTCATTGGTCACTGCTATTATGAAAGAGAAATTGATGTGACATTTTATTCATTTTTAAGAAAAGGTACAAGTTTTATTTGGGGCAACAGACGGTTATGTCATGTTAATAATTTATCAATAATTTTACACTGGGTTTTGTCTTATCCTTTTCAAGGGACTACGGAATTTGTTATGCAGCTTGTTATTTGGTCTACGCCCCATAGTCTAGATTAAACTTGTAATCTCAACACAAAAACTGGACGTACCTCATAACTGAAAAAGATTGTTTAGTTAGAAAACTAGGGACAAAACATTGATTTTAATTTTGCTTCAAAATGTGCGAAAAAGACGCTAATTCGTTTCTGCATTTTCTACGGCACTGATTCACCTAGACTTTTGCTGATTGCTTTAATTGGTGAAGGATGAACTGTATTTAACATATTAAGCACAAACATAAATGTCTCATGCCATTTTATATTTGCTAGGTTTACTTGTATAATTTACCATAGGTTCCTAGTAAACCGCTATACGATGTATATAAAATATTATGACACCAATGGCCTGCCTACTATACTGGCCAAGAATTTTTTGATTAATTATTTACTTTGTTTATGTCACTAGGTGTATGCATTATGAAAATCAGAATCACAGTAACTCTATTAAGATTTTTAATTTTTGTCATGGGCACTTCCGTTAGTGTATAAGGGGGGCTCCTAGGGACCCATGCTAATTAACGCAAAACGACGCGATGGATTTGAATTTTTTGCACCAATGCAAGCGCAACTAAAAGATAGACAAATACAAAAAAATATAAACCAAATATATTGCAGCGTTAAAAAAAAAAAAAAAAAAAAAAAAAAAAAAAAAACCCCCCCCCCCCCAATGCAGTTAAGTGTTAACACTTAAAGACAAGCTGTCCTTCCTGGTTTTCGATATACAAGATTTCTATCCATCCATATCAGAAGAGCTCATAGATTAATGCTTGCAATGGGCTAGAAAATACATAGTAGGGTTATAAACAAAGGGTGTATTGAATCAATCCCACAATGCACCGAATTTGGGAAATTTCACCTCAATAAGGTCATGTGATTCCACAAAAATCCTATTCTTAACACATAAAAGGCCTGACTTTTACAATCATTATAGGCCTTAAGATGCTAGTTTCATCATGCATCATGAAAAGGTTTAAAAATGACCTCTAGAGTCAGATCAACCTCGTCCAAGTGTCTATACTATGTTTCTGACTAACTTTTTGTTTCCTTATAACGAGACAAATTCATGGTATACATTTACACACAATTTGACTTGATTTAAATGTTACCCCTTTACTAATTTTACACCCTTATTTAATATTGTTCCTCACGTTTCCCAGAGGATGGACCCAAATACCGTATTCTTATTCAACATCCTTCAAACTATACAAAAACATCTTGAAACCTTCTTCCCCAAACTTCGATAATAAGATTCGCATTTATAACCCTACTAACACTAATATATCCGACATTGAACACAGCAATTCTACACCCCTTCGCTCAAATTGAACACTCCAAGACCATAAAAGAAACACTTGGATAATGAAAAAACACTAAAAACCCGTTCTCTTCGACGTATCTATTTATTAGGCGTGATTGAATTCGAATAGGGTGTATACCTTTCATTTATTTTCTTAATAATGATTTTTGAAAAACTTTTTTTTAAACAAAACAGAAACCTACAAAAATATCAAGCTTCAAAGGGACAAATCTGCATGCAATAGTTTAATCTGGTCTATAAATCTAGGAAGCAAGATTTACAATAACATCATTTCCAAATTGCGTTCGATTTTTGTGAAGTTAGTGAATGCATTTCCGGGATGCATTTTAGTATGAATAGATATTCTTGAGTGAGAGACCAGTTAAAAATTGTAGGCTATATTTGCAGCAAATACCGGAGTGATTTGTTATGGAGATGCGATTTGCCAGTGGTCATATGCACTGATTTCGTGCTGTTTTGTGGTCGTATAATTTGCTCAATTTCAGAGAGTTCTATTTTGAGGATAAACTCTGTGTTCTATCCTTTCAGTCAGGCCTTTGTGTTTTGCTATTATTAGTCATACATCGTTATTTATAACCAAATACTCCATCAGGTTTTAATGCACATAGAAAGTCCTCACTACCTGTAATGAAATGGCCTTGCCATGACTCGCACTATTTGACAAAAGCTCTCCGGCTGAACTTGCTTACTTGGTATTAAAGGGCATCTCGTGATCCACAGCATTATATCCCCGACATCGCTGAAAAGTTTTGCCATAACCTGTCTAATACCCATCTAATCCAATATCCATCCAGGGGAGGCTCCAGGGTAAAATCATAGGAGGGGCGAAACATCATGGGGGAGGGGCGAAACATTACAAGATTAACCCTAATTTTTTTACGCAATGTATTGCTTAAGACCCCTGTTTTCCTGAATTTTGAACCCGCCAGGGGCAGCCGCCCCCTGCCACCTCCTGGCGCAGCCCTTGTATCCATCTGGTCTAATATCCATG